>JALIZH010012356.1:0-195026 GCA_030522465.1 Rhipicephalus appendiculatus | reverse complement strand
CGTTCAGTAACTGCCAGCCCAAACGGCGCATTTTTTTTTTTGGGGGGGGGGGGGGGGGGAGGGGGGGTGCTGCCGTATGAGGGGAATTAGTTGTATCGCGTAATATATTTTGTTTTTGCCATCCAAAATGATGTGACTGTAGGATATGGAAAATGTTCATTGTCACTTGACAACCCAAAACCTTCCGTGAAAAACGGAAGAAAGATGAAAGCTTATTTACAACATTGTGAAAAATTAAGCGCACAAAACCTCTAGAGTATATAATACATGCAGGTGTAAAAGTTGACTGCGACTACATGCAACTGTATTAGCGAGAGGTAAAACGTTATTTACAAGTACACAGTAAGATACCACGTAGCTGTATACAAAAGACAAAAAGAAAAAAACATTGTAAAAAGAACATACAAAATGTATGAAAGCAGGCAAGAAAAAGAACTTCGGCAGAATCGGCTGATTTGGAAGCAGCTGTCCTTCCATATCGCTGAAGGACCCACAGACCACAGGCGGCAGGTAGTCAGCAGTCAAAAGCTCTCGTGGACTGCAAGATGAGCAACCAGGCCCAGCTTTACAACTTGAGATCAGAGGACCCGGAACATGGCTTCCTCGGTCTTCTCTCCAGAAATAATGCCACTGGTAGAGAATGACGTCACACGGGTAGAGCATGACGTCACAGACAGGTTCTCTGCGCTGGGTACCCAAACATGGCGGCCACCGTGACTTTTTATTTCATTAGAGAGTGTCAGTACAGGATAGTACAGGTGAGGATCGACACACAGTCGTTTCATCCCCGCTTTCTTCTGTTCGCGAGCCGCGCAAAGTGTGAACACAAAGGAAAGCGAGGGGGCACCGGCACTAATCTGATGTCACAGTGTTTTGCTCCACGCGATCGAGCTAGAGTTCACGCGGCGTCTCAACCAGTTGGCACCTGAAGGTGGCGGCTACGGTGACGTCAATGCACACTATGTATATGACATACAACTCAAACGGGTGCAGTAACGTCTTTACGCTCAGACCCAAGACACACTACCCTGCTACCACTCGCGAAGCGCAAATAAGTACACCCAAATCTAACTGTGAAACAGCACCGGACGTGTAACGACACGAGCAGCTTTCAAAGGTGAGTCAAGCACAGACAAGCAAAACAGCAACCCCCCCCCTGCCCCCTACGCAAAGTGAAGACGATTTCTCCCCGCACTCGCGCAGTTTTCGGCATTGCTGCTCTTTCGGGGATGCCGGCGAGGTGCCGACGTTTTGGGGAATACCACACCCAAAGGCAAGTGGGTCTTTCGGGCTTGCCGTCGCCTTCATGTAACCGCTCGAAGTTTCTTGCCAAGTCGATAGCAATGTAGCCCAAAAATAGCCGCATAGCCAAACAGAAAAATTCGACGCCAACTCGAACAGAAAGTAGCCCAATTGGGCTATTAATAGCCCAATCTGGTAATTTTCGTTTGGTTACCAAACGAAAATTTAAGTACTACCTAAATCTGGCTAGAAATGGCACAACCTGAAGACGCTTCCCTTTCCTACTGGTTGCTCCGGCAGAACAACCAGCGAGAAAGGGAAGAGAAAACGAAGTGGCTGCAGCTGGGGCGTCTCCTTTCCTTGACTTCCCCCCTAACCACGCTGAGGCGTGGTCACAAAAGGCTACAGATATAGCGCCTTTTTCTATCCTTCAACCACTAAACCAATCCAGCTCGCTCCTTGAGGGAGCGAGCGCGCTCCTCTAGACCGGCCGTGCCCAATGTCGACGCTGCGCCGTGCTCCCTATTGGGCTGCAGAAATTAGGCGTCTCTTTCTTCTTCTAACCACCACCACCAACAACAATCCCGGCCCCCCCTTGTAGCGCATTCTCTCTCTTATTCTCTTTCTTTCCTCCACGCTTGCTGGACAGCTCCTCCAAAGTGCGCAGAAGCAACAGGCGCTGCGCCGTGCTCCCGACTGGGCTGCAGAAATTAGGCGCCTTTTCCTTCTTCGAACCACAACCACCACCAGAAGCAAAACGGGTCTCAACGCATGCTGACAGTGGGCGCACTGTATTGCGGAACTGTCGACGAACTGGCGGTTGCTGAAAGCCCACATCCTCCGTGTTTCATATGTTTTCTGGGACTACACGTGTGGCTCTTTCGAGGACTTATTGCATCGGGAAGCTGTGAAGGCGGCTTCAGGAGCACGCAAATCGGTAAGCATTGGCTCGAGCACCCACTTCGACGGTGTTTTTCTTTCATTGAGATGTATTTATTTAGTTAGTTATTTATTTACATGATGCAGAGCCTCGTGGTCAAAGCAGGACGTTAAACTAAACGTTTTCTCCTTCTTGCATAACGATATGTATATATAAGGGTTCTCAAACACGCGGCCCGCGGCCCTCACATCACTCCCTTCGACCGGAATTTTGTTTTGCCTACTAAGTATCTTCATGAGTGACACAGACGGGCCAGGTCTCAAGTATTTTTTTTTTTTTCATGAGTCGCCCCATGCGGTCACAATGTGTTGAAACAGTCCCGTAGAACGAAAGCTCTGTACTTCAGAATCGGCGTCCAGATATTAGTAATTCAGGTCAATGCTATCGATATGTTTCTGTAATACTGGCACCAAATCCCCTTTCAGAAATGACCGCTATAAAAGATATGGGAAAGGCCTTCTTTCAAATGGCAGCCGTTAGCTTACAGCTTGTTCGAGCTCACTCATTTTTTTTAGGTAGTGTCTATATTGCCGGCTGCCGGCCAAGTATATCGGTCGACCGGATGCCGGCAGTTCTTTCCTATTGGCTGCCTGTGACTTCTCTGCGGGACAGCCCCCCTGTACGCCATCGGCTGTCCCACGTGTAGTTGGTAACTGCGCTCCACGTGAACGTGTGGCTGTTTTTCTCGTCGCTGCCACTTGTCAACACAAAGTGCCGCCAGATCTGACTGGCCTTATAGTGAGCAGTAGCCTATAGTGACGGCAGGTAAGGAAAGACGCTAGTAAAACTGGCCTTATAGTGAGCAGTCGCTCTATAGTGAGAGCAGGTTGCGCTATACTGAGTCGGCGCAGCAGGCACGCTAGTTGAAACAGTAGGAGAGCGAAGCGATCCGTGATACTGAGAGCAGAGTATTAAGAGAGCGAAGCGATCCGTGATAGAGAGAGCAGAAGTTACCTCTCCGGAAAACCGTCGACGTATAAATCTGGCGGCAGTCTGGCCCAACACTGACCCCCCAAATCTGGCAACAGACTTCTGCGACACCAAACAGAACCCTGCCTGCGATTATACATGATTGCTGTTTGCTCCGTGTTTGTATCCTCGTAATGAAGCACAAAACAAGGAACTTTGCGCAGCCACGCTTCGATCAACACCAAACCAGAACAGCCAGTGTGCCGGCAGATAAGTCACATGGTTACGGGCAGCCAATAGGGAAAAACTGCCGGCAACTTTTCTTCCGGGATAATATGCCGGCTGCCGGCACTATAGGCGCGGCCTTTTTTTTACGCTATGTATGCAATGTTTCTCATTGGGAGCTGCTTTCTCAATCATATCAGCCGGAATGTCCGCAATAAATTTGTGCATACGTCAGCACCGTTGTCTTGAACATCGAGCTCCATGAGATAGTTACCGTACTAACATGCTCCGCCAAACTGATGCCGATGCCCGAATCTTTTTCATGACCATTGTGATACCACTGAGTTACCACGTAGAACACCAGATGTTATGTTGTCTTACCATTGAGATAGAGATGGGATCTGAATCTAGTTGTTCGACGGGTCTCTAGCAGTGTGTTGTGTTTCCGTAGCAAAGGTATTTACAAGCTTAGAAAAGCCTGGCATCGTGGATTTGAAAAAAAAAAAAGGTTCTTATAAATGCCACAATTTTTGTGCGAAAAGTAGTTTGGATAACAGAGCTTGCGAAATATTTACTCAAGCTAAAAGTTTCACTTGTACTAGAGAAGGCAGTAGAAAATTTGTTTTAGAAAATGAAACCCCGCGCTGACATTTCGCGCGAACTGCTGACGCTAAAGTCCCTAGATTTTTCCCTTTTAAGAGGGAAAAATCTAGGGACTTTAGATGACACTTCAGAACTTGTTATGACTCATGTCTATTTCCTTATCTGCGGCCTTTATCGAAATGTCAGGCATGGCAGAGAAATTACATGTTCCCAGGACAGGCGCTAGCTCCTGCATAGTTGGTTTGTGAAATATCTAATCTCGTTCGATACAGCAGTGGGTGATACAGGACGCAGATGTTTTTTGAAGTTCCTTTCTGTTCTGCAGAGGGCAATGACGCCCAAAGCGCGGACAAAGGTCTTTCGTGTATTCTTTATTTTCTTTTTACTCTGCTCCTGGGCAAGCATGCACCGCGTGAACTCTCAGGAATGTTTCTTTGTGCGTGTATCCTTTTCTTGGACATTGACGGGTTCTCCACTCGGTATTGGGAAGGGGTAGAGCAGTTGTGAGCACGTGCGTGTGCTTCGGACGTGTTGTTATATAGAATAATAGGCGCTGGCAGTCTTCCTGCCTTGGGGAGAAACTCCTCCTCTTCTACCAGGCAACTTCTGAAAACCCGTCCCGTAGGCACCGCATTTTCCTGACCAGACAGTCCCCGCAGCCGTAGTTTTCCAGGATGCGAGGGCTCTTCCAGAGCTTTTCGTCCTGTCTTCTCCGTTTTGTGCTCGTCCTAATTTCTTTCGCCAACCCCACAAGATGTACGCTTAAAGGAACACTAAAGTGAAACAATGACTTGGTGACTTGATAAACTGTACTCTGAGAACTCTAATGTCACAAGTTTCCCTACCATAAGTTCATTATTAGAGGAGAAAATCAAGGTTGAAGTTTCATTTTTAAATTTCGCGCCGAAATATGCACGCGTGACGTCACGAATATCAAGATGTATTTTTCGTATTTTCGCGACATGGGCTCGACGAAATTTTCTGAAACTTCGTATGTTAGGTCTGTGGCACCCACAGATGACAATGTACATCATTTTTACCGATTAGAGACTACGTAGGACTAAATCTAAGACGTCACGCTGTTCCGTGCAGGAATCTTAATCGCGCGTTTTCTCGCTTACCAAGCGTCGTCTCCCGGTACGAGTGGTGTTTTCGGGAGCTTCAGCGAAGGGTCAAGTTCACGTAGATGACACTTTTGGAAGCTGGGTGACGACCAAAAAAAAAAATGTGTGTAAGATTCCGAATCAGCTAATGAAGTAGTCTTGCCGCATCAGTTCTTCGAAACGACCCCAGTTTCTTTATGGGTGGGTCGGGCTGCGTCGTCGGCTAACCGGTTACCAGTAATACCCGTATGTCCATACCCTAACATTTAACTATATTTACGGAGCTCCACTGCTGCAGAATGGCTGGCCGCAGTGCAACTGGATGCCCTGCCAGCACGCATGTTCTTTCGCCCGTGTATGGAATGATATACTGGGCAACTTAAAAGAGAGACTGTGTTATTGAGTGATTTCACAAGGCCGAACATCTTGCTGTAATAAAAGTGTTTTGAATGAACCGTCATGCCAACTGACAGACACACTTTTTGTACGACGTAATGACGATATATGTTGGTCCGTTTTTTTATACTTCGTTCAGTGTTTCCGGGCCGCCTCGGTGTACAGTTCTTATGATGCTCGGCTGCTGACCCGAAGGTCGCGGGTTTGATACCAGCCGCGGCGATCGTATTTTTGATCGAGGCAATAATGCTAGTGGCCCATGTACTCAGATTTAGGTGCACCATGAATAAACCTAGGTGTTCGAAATTTCTGGAGCCCTGTACTGCGGCATGCCTCATAATCATACAGAGGCTTTGCGACATAAAGCCCCAGCAAACAGTATTATATCATTATTGTTCAATGTTTCCTGGTGTCAATTATGTCAAACTGGCATTAACGAATGAAAACGTTTGTAGCCTAATCGACAACCCGTTTGCCTTCTGAGCGTAAGTTTGTAGCTTTGAAAACAAGCTACGCTAAAAAATATCGTTTCGCTGTGTAGATTTGCTTTTTAAAAATGATTCGTCTATCGTGACAGAGGGGTGGAAGTGCGCGCGCAGTTTTTCCCGGTCCCGTATAGCCTGTGTCACTTTTTGGACAACAATAAAGTTCTCACTGATTCACCTCTCCTCAAGTCGCCATGACAGTTCTTGAGCGTTTAAAATAGCGCTAACTTTAAATTAGAGTCTTTAAATTAGAGTTACGGAAATACGGTACACACATAGGCGTGCGCACGGGAGGGGGGCAGGGGGGACGCCCCATGTTCACCTATGAGGGAGGCGCAAAGTCTGCCCCATACAGTGACTTAATAGGGAGGGCGGGGATCGCTCCGAGAACCTTTGCCGCCCCTGATGAGGAACCCTGCGCACTCTTATGGGCGCACAAATACGGTGCAGTATGACAGCAACGCTCCTCCTTTTCGGTCGTTGTGGTTTTGCCGCTCCTAATTCCAGTGAAGGCACCCCAACACCACAAAAGCGTTTTCAAAAGTTACGGTGGGGTTGTCACGCCTCATTGTTGCCTGTCAGCTTTCGCACTGTTAACGAAGAATCCTGTCGTTCGAGGGACGCACTGTCACTAAAACCGGGAATGGCAAGAGCACAAAGAGCGAGAAAGGAGGAGCGCTACCTCACTGCCTCAGCGTATTCGCGTGCCGCATTTCGGTAGCTTGCTAAAAGTCTCCTTGAGGGCCGTTGAATGGGACACCATTCTGGACGGTATCCGCTTAACTGTCCTACTCTTATGTATATCATACATTATGACCTTCATCAAATGAACTACCAGTATACTGATCAATATTCTTTGATTCCTGTCTTCCACGTTTAGGCGTCATCGAGCCCGCAACATATACAAGCGAGCATCCCTGAAGGCATGTATCGTCAACTGCAGAATCTGTGCAAGGACTTCAGTGACAAGACGCAAGGACACGACGAGTGTTCCTGTCTCTCGGTTCTACATGGCTGTATTTCACAAACCAGACGCTTTTGGAAAATTATATCCACAACTATTCGCGAGCTCACCTCACTGCGTCGATTTCCGCTGTTCTGCGAGTCTCGTTTCCCTCGCAGCCTAACTGGCATCAACGCAGCCCCATTCCCACTGCCGAGCGTACAGGAACATGCAGAAGATTGTGAGGTCCACATGGAAGACGTCACCACTGAGCTCGTTGACATTACAAATGCTGATGTTCAGAAGCTTTACAGGAAAGGGCTACGAAGGTACCGTGGAGCCTACAAATCGCCACGTCAAGTTGAGACCAGCATGATCGCAGAGTATGACGCCGCACTCGCATACAAACGCGTGTCAGAGAAGGACGCAGCTGTTCTCCACCGAATGTTGAGATCGGGACTACCAGTCAGTAGGCTTTGTCTGCACGATATTTCTCTGGGCGCGTTCAAGATAGCCTTCGACGATCTCGGGGAATGCCCTTCGCTGAGATTTGTGTATTTTCATATCGACCTTAAAGGCGAGAAGCTGGGCACAAGTCTTTTTCGGTGTGTTTAGACGCCTGTACGCATTGGAGCTCAGCTGTGCTAACGCAGGGAGCCAATTCGCGAATGAGATTGCAAGCTACATCGAACAGAACAAGTCGCTGAGGGAGCTGCGCCTTTTCAACTCCTGTGGAGGTGACGAAGGAGCCGCTGTTCTCATCGAAGCCCTCGCGCATAACGCTACCCTCAAAGTATTCGCGCTAAACGACATCGAGTCGTCTTCCGACACCGTAATCGGCTTCGCGAAGATGCTTGCAATCAACCGGACGCTGGAGATCGTGCGCCTGACTCACGTGGGTTGCGAGGAAGTGGACAAAGTGTGGTCGGTGTTAGCACAGGAACGCTATGCCGGTGTCTTCGAGAGGCTTGACATCGTGTGGCCCGATGAACTTCTACCGGTGCTCACCGAACTCCTGCGCAGGGAAGCATGCTATCCCGCGTTGGCTGTCAAGGTCACTTCCTCGGTCGACGAAGGTGTTCTTCGGGAGTTTTTTGACGCCGCTGCCCAACACAAGACACTTCGTCGACTATACTTCGAATCGGACGTATTCGACGCACTCGCGAACGGGATAGCTTCCGTAGTGAAGAGTACCAGGACGATCCGGGAAATCTACAGCACAATGGAGGTGCAGCGCGGTAACGAGCACCAGCTGATAACCATACTCAATGCCCTGAAGGAGAACACCTCAATTACGGACTTCGCAATATGCGTCGAAACGGTGACGCCCGAAGTAGCGACGTCCCTTGCAGAATTGCTCGCCGCGAACAAGTCGCTGAGAGAGATTCACTTGTGCGTGGAATCGGACATCTCGCCCAGAATAGGGAAAACAATCCTGCAGGCCTTGTGGGCTAACTACGCCCTGACTGAACTCACGGTTTGCGCCACGTTTGATGAAAACGACATAACACACGACATTGAAGCACTTCTGAATAGGAACTTTCGGATCCTGTTAAAGGCTGTGGACTTTGTGATTACTGGCGGCGACGAGAGCGACCAGGTGGGCCCTTATGCTCTAAAGAAAGTGCACTCCAGCGCTGGCTTTGTAGAGATGTTGATGTCCAAAACAAAGAAGACAAGAGAGGCGACGCTAGAAGACATACGGGCAGTTTTAGCTCGTGTGACTGTGTGATTTTGGACTTTGAAAACAATACTTGTATTTATTTTTAATGAGCTCACATTAATGTCGTCTCTGAGTATTTTATTGTGTGTATTAAAGTATGATCTCTGTGTCCCTACTGTACATAGTACGCATGAAAATATACAATGTCATACAACTTTCTTAGATACTGTATTTTGTGCAGTCCGGAAAAATAAAGTGTCGAGAGTCCCGGACTCTGTTACTGATTTCACTTGTGTATTTCTCAGGGAAACGTTCTTTTAACACGCCCAGAAATGTCGGACACTTCCCCTCCCCACGATGCCCCCAATCTTTTTCCATCGACAGCTAAGTATGTTTATTTACTGATAGATACGCTAAAAGCCCTCCGCTGGCGGTTATCACCTAAGGGACATCGTCAAAGGCTACATTTTCATATACAAGGTAACAAAAATACAGAAGAATGCATGGTTATGCAATGCAAGGCACTTGAATTTAGCACCACGAAACATTTCTTTTTACCTTTAAAGGAGCACTGACACAAAAATTTTGCACCTTGTGTTTTTGTTTTGTTTTTGCAATAGGTAGCTTATGACCCACTTGTCACGGCAGGAAACCTGGTTTGCGCGAGTACGCGACGGTTATTTATTTAGAGACGTTTTTAGAGCGCCCTGTCGCAGTTTCGGTTTCAAAGAGCACCGAGCTAGGCAGGAGCAGTTCCGGTGGCAAGGTAAACGCAGCTGGCCACGTGACCACGCAAAACTGTGACGTGGGCGCCACGCGCGCGAGCGGGTGCCGCACTGACAGCCAGCACACGCAAAGCCGCAGTCAAGGAGGAAGGAATCGCAGGCAGCTCAAGCGCAAGGCGTGTGCCAGCAACCAGCCAACACAAACTCGTGACGTAGGTTTGTTTACATTGCCACTGCGTTGATGTCTGCGTCGCGGGGGGGCTCCGCATCTCGCTCAGTCGCGCGGCATGCACTTTAAAATTGATTTTAAATATGTTCTAGGCCACGGTGTTAGAAGTATTATAGGTGGACCAACGGCGCCCCCCAGAAACGATGAACTGCAGTCCTCGTTTTGTGGAGAGGGCGCGAGATGGCGCCACAGTACCCGTGGCCGATGCGAGGAATGGATGGTCGCTTCGGGGCCGCGAACGCCGCTCGAAATAAATAAAAAAAAGTCTGCATTCGCTCTATAACGAGGGTAAAAATAAATAAATAAACAAATGAGACGAACAAATCCTAGATACTGACCACACAGCCGTAGATATCTGTGGAATATGTTCAATTCACCACCTCGATGGTTCGCGATAGGCGGATGCTTTCGCATTCGGACATGTGAAATCGTGCCGATAGTTTTGTTTGTTTAAATAGTGTTTACATAGAGAAAAATAACGTATTAGCCGTACTATTGCAGCAGAAAAAACGTACTGTCGATTGCTGTCGCATTTTGATGGAAGCGACATGATAGAGGCCCATGTACTGCGCGATGTCAGTGCACTTCAAAAAACACAACATTGTCGAAATTTCTGAAGCCCTCCTACGGCGTGTTTTATAATCATATCGAGGTTTCAGCACATAAAGCCCCAGATATTCCCATTGTTATCAAGCGTAGCTCTCTCACGGGCAGAGAACGACGGCACAGACAGGTAGGGATGGTTCAAAGAAAAGGACCCACTTACGGCGTGGGTGAACTAAAAAATGGCAAGGTATATTAGGGTGATGTAGAGATGCATTTTATTGCACTGATGTAATGATGGCCCGCCGGCACTTAAGCGAATTGCGCTCACTTGCCTGACAAGCATTATACAATATCTTTGCTGCTACTGACTTTGCAAGGGAGTTGGATGTATTCAAAGGGTGTACGTTTGCCAACAGAGCTACACTTAAGTTCAGTTGTTCGTCAAGACTCGCCACTGTTTTCATGACGACGCGGCTGGGAGCAGCAGCATAATAGTTTTAGCTCGCGCCAGTAGTGGAACCATCCGGCTGTGTAGCTGCCGCTCTAGTCATGAAAACTTCACAAAACATGACTGTTCTCAAGCCTTCAACGTCAACTCTGTGGAAAGCCCACGCTCTTGTTGGGAAAGGCACGCTATTACCACGCTCAAAAACTTCCTCGATCAAACTTGTGGCTGACGCCGCGACTGGCTTTGTGTCGAATTCTGTGGCGTCAGATCCCACACAGACAGTGGCGTAGCCAGGGGGTGGCACACCGGGCACGTGCCCCCCCCCCCCCCCGAAATTGTTTTTTCGCCATGGCATACAGAGCGAAAAATGACCATTTCAAGGAGGTGCCCCACCCGAAATCAAGGTGGTGCCCCCCCCCCGAAAAAAATTTCTGGCTACGCCCCTGCACACAGATTCTTTTATCCATCTCGCTGACGACGTCGCACGCCTGCGAGGTCTCGGTTAGCGTAAGTTCTTGAAATCTGGTTGAATTTCCAGTCTCACGTGGCGCCGTTTGATGTCAGGAGGGTATGAACAATCCGCAGGCGCATTCCTTCTTTTTTCTCAGTGAGCACGGCAGACGGAAAACTTCCGATCGGCGCGGCGTCTCTAGTCGAAGCCGCCTTTCGTGGTGTACTCACAAGAACGTGGCCTTTGTATACAGCTTCCCACGTCTTCGTTACGTACCTCGGCTCGTGCTTCTCGCAGACATAGTCAGTCGACTGCAGCACGCGGTCCTTGCGCGGAATCGCATTGCGCCATACCTTCACGCTGTCCGCTTCTCGGGGTGCAGCAAAGAGCGTCGCTTTTTCAGCGCAGGTCTTGTCGCCAGATTTGCACCGTGGCACAAAATGCTTCTTGCCCATTTCACGGCTTGCTCACACGAATAGCGTAGCCTGTCATCGCACAAAAAGATTGATAACAAGAGCGCAACGTGGCCACAACTGCGTTGGCGCCCGCTCTCCACAAAGGCGCAATCGGGGCCTGCTCGGCCGCCCGGCTCTCGGCTGTCTCGGATGGATGGATGGATGCTATGAGCGTCCCCTTTATAACGGGGCGGTGACATGTCTGCCACCAGGCTCGAAAAAAACTTTCTTTTTTATGGTGGCCTAATGCCTTATCTACATTGATTAAATCTATGTTATTACAGCAAAGAAAAATATAAGTTCACGGTCCATCTCTCTGCTTCTTAAGGCAGAATGACCTTATTTTCCCCCTTCTTCATTTTTGTCCTTTATCTCTACTTTTCTGCCACCAATACTCTAACCGTCTCTTACTTATTTCTATCGCGGACGTGTTCAGCTTTCCATTGTTGTCCCTAAAACCCAAGGCTTCATGTAGACTCGTGTCCACACGTATATCTGGGTGGATATCGCCACATTCAATCAGTACATGTTCCATCGTTTCCTTAGTTCCCCCCACAGCATGTACATTGTTCTTCTTCGTTACAGAATCTCGCTTTATAGCTACGCGTTCTAAGGCAACCCGACCTTGCCTCAAACAGTAAAGCGCTTCCCCTTGAATTATCATAAAACCTTTCCCTCCTTATTTCGTTTTTCCCTTTCGGTAGTCACTGAGAGCCGGCTTCTTTTCCATCGCTGTCATCCAATAAGTCCTCTCCGCCTCTCTGACTTTTTGCTTAATGCTCCTTGTTGCCATGTGACCTTGGCCACGTGACCCCTCCTGCCCTCTGGCGGCGCGATGGAGCGGAGGAACCGAAGTTCGACGCAGCGAGCGCACGGCGGAGGCGCTCCGTCGTTCCACCTGTACTTCTAACACCGTTTTCTAGGCCATATTTGCCCTTGATATTTCGTAGATGTTGTGTATGTCTCCACATAAATCTATCTCGCTCATTGCATCGCCTTAGAAATTTAGTGTCAGTGCTGCTTTAAGTAAATATAAAACCGAGAAAAGTGAAAAGAAAGGGAAAATGATAAAAAGGAATGAGCACGCATGATTAACATATAGAACGAAAGATCCAAAACAACGAGTTTATGAAACTGATTGAAGTCGAGTTCTGTAGCGATTTCGGATCGGAAGTTATTCCACTTAACTGCAATGCGTAGTACGAAAAAGATAAAAGGTTTCACGATGTTCGGCAAATAACTCATTTTACCTTGAAAGGATCATCATGACGCGGCATTAGAGCGAAGTTCGTGTCGCAACTGTATAAAAAAAAATAGATGAATCCACTAACCACCTCTTACTTGTTTCGCGAATGTGTTCACTTATGCATTGTTGCTTCATAAAACCCAAGGCTTCATTTAGGCTATAGTGAGGGACCAAATATAAACCCGTGTAAATATCTTCATATTCAATTATAACATGCTGCGCCGTTTGCTTAGCTTCCGCACTGAATGAATTTTTTTTCCTTTTACTGCGTGTTCTAAGGCTATCCGACCTCGCTTTAATCTGTTAAGTAGTTCCCCTTGAATTACCATAGAAATTCAGGAGAGCTTTGTAATGTGTTGTGGCGTCGCATTTGGCAGTGGATGGAACTGACATGAAAGAGCTCCAGATGGTTTTTCAAAGAAGGTGCCACCACGCACTAAAAAAACGTAGGGGAAAAAATTAAGGTGCGGAGCTGGGCAGCCTTCTTTGTTTCTCTTCATTTTTCTCGTTGTTTCCTTTCATTTTTTTTCTCTTTCTCAATTCTTTTCTGTATCTTTCCCTCTTTAATTCTTCCTCTCTTTTTCTATTTATTTCTGTTTCGTGAGCTTTCTACCTGTCTTCCTATTTTTTTCCCTTTCTCTTTTTTTCTATTTCTTACTTGCTTCCTTTTTTTTTAATTTCTATGTGTGGTTTTGCCTGCGTGACGCCAAGCTACGACAGCATACGACAGCCCAGGCCACTAAAGTGCTCCGCACTTATCGCCATCAAGGATCTTGAAGAACAAGATGAAGACTTCTTGGTGCGAGCGCTCGTTGAATATTCTACAGATGGCTACGCTATTCGTGGTTTTGCCTGCGTTACGCCAAGTTACTACAGCATACGATGACAGCATACGACAGGCCGGGCCCGAAGGTGCTCCGCACTTAAAGCGGTGGATTGCGCACATCAGCGATATCATTTATATTGCTGTCACGCGGCACGTGTAATGCCATTCGCTGAGCTATTTTGTAGCTGCTACACGGGCATAGCATATGACAATCGCAGCTGATGGCATTTGCCCATCAAATTCATTTCCCGAACTCATGCAAGCGCGACGTGCGTAATCTCGACGACAGTAGCTCGACAAAATTGAAAAAAAATTGATAAGTTACAGCAAAATGTAATCTATGTTAAGGTTCTTAATATGGGGGTTGATAAATTTTGCAGTAGCTTTTGACGTACAATGCGGTAGTTGAAGCAATTTGTGGAAATATAAATTTATACGTATACAACGGAAGAGCCTTGAAGCTGGATTATGGAGTCGATCACTTTGCTATACGTGTATTCTGATGTTGGCAGGCGCGCCATAATTAGTCCGCAAAGTTAGCGTATGTACAGTCGCGCGCGATATGAAGGTTATCGCGCGAGCGTTGACCGCGCGATAACCTTCATATCGCGCGCGACTGTACATTATTATTTATGCCCGCTATATTCTGTGCTGCTTACGAGGTTAAAAGTGTTGCACGGTGAGAAGCGGCGCTGCCTATGCGCCAGCCAGTGGCCCATGTCGACTCGTGGCGCATGCGTGCGGAGTGCACGCATGCGCAGTAAACCACCGCACTCGAACACGAACTGCTTTCGCGCTCACTATTTGCAGATTGTGTTGTCACGCGTGCATGCGACTTCATGTTCCCCGCGGATAGGAAAATTCTGATAACAGATGTTTCGCGGCCTTTTACTCGTTACCATTCCGTGATTCAGGCCCGTAGCCAGGAATTTTTTTCGGTGAGGGTGGGCCCACTTGTTGAAAGCCTTGAAAAAACACCCGTTTTTATTAATTTTCCTCGGTAAAACACCCCCTTCCATCCGAATTTCAGCCACCTCCCCCCCCCCCTTCCCGGCTATGGGCCTGCCGTGATTAGACACTCTGACCGGTAAGCTTTCCGTTGCGCTAAAGAAAATAGGTTCCATAAAAATTGGTTTTCGGTCCCTTTAAGTATCCAAATCTGGCTAGACATGGCACAATAAGCCAACGCTTCCCTTTCCTGCTGAATGTTCTGACAAAACAGCCAGCGAGAAACGAGGTCCACTCTACTATCCTTTATAATCCCTCCCGCCATTTCACCCTCCTCCTAACGACGATGAGCCCGGCTCCTTCATGGGTCGCAGAAATATGCGTATTTCTTATCCTCAAAGCACTACTTCCTGAAAGGGTTGACGCTTGGGCAAGTTGGTGTGGATTCATTCAGAAATGTTAACTGCTCATAGAACGTTTAGGAAGGGACGAGACAACAGAGGCAAAGAGCGCTGCAACTAGTTTTATTTCGATAAAAAGTGCATTTATACAAGGCAAGGGAGAGGGTGCGAGACAAGAAAATACGAGAAAGGATTGACAGATGCTCACATGATTGCCATATCATCTGAAATACTTCGAGTATGCCACCACGTTTGCCCTAAAACCCAGCCAAGTAATCAAATTCTTGATTTGAAAGCGCAGTAGAGGGTGCGCTGACGCACTTGTCACCCAACTTATATATCAAATCTGCTGCGATAACTTCGCGAGTTAGCTGAACCCGATGCCTCGCCATTACTTTGCTCTGATTGAAACAGGGCGTACCAGCGCTCTTTGCCTCTAAACGTTCTATGCGCTGTTAAAATTTCTAAACGAATTCACTACTACTTGTCCATGTTATGCGCACTCCCCCCTTAGTATTTCCTTCTTTCTTACGCGCTTCTGGGAAAGCTCATCCGGCGTGCGCACAAGCAAATCAAACACGTGCTGGCAAAATACGAATCGTTCGCCGCAAGTGTTGACGAACTGACGGCTGGTGCGAGCCCACATTCACCGAGTTTCATTGAGACGATGTAGTGCCTGGAACTAAGTGCGTTGAACTAAGTGCGTTGGAACTAACCAAGCTGGAACTAAGTCGTTGTGCTTTCGAAGATCTCGTTGAACCGGGAACCTGTGAAGCCGGCATCAGGAGCACTCAAAGGGTGAGTGTTACTTTGAACGCCAACTTGGAATGCATTTTTATTTTGCAGTTATTATTCATTTATTTCGTGATAGTGCAGACCTTTATGGTCCAAATAGGACAGGTAAAAGTAAAGTACGAATTGAATGGTGACAGTTATGTTCAAATAATACCTTAAACAAAATATTTTCCCATTCATGCACAATGATGTGTATGGTTCGAATACTTGACTTCTAAGGAAATCGCCAAGTTGACCTGGCAAAGCTCTCTTTCAGTGGCCGGAAGTATTATTGAATACTCTTTTTTTTAAATCCTGAGACTTGAGAACTTCTTCAGACAGGGAGTTCGAATCACAAGTCCTTCTTAGAAAAAATTCGGCAGAAAAGGCTTGTAAAATTCCGCAAAAGATATGGGCAGAATAAGAACTTGTTGTTGGGCGAGTTGGTGATTACATAACATGATGATTTTGGCGCTAAAAAAGACGAACACATGTGAGAGACAGGACAGGCGCTGTCCTGTCTTTCACATGTGTTCGTCTTTTTTAGCGCTAAAATCATCATGATATGGGCAGAATTCGCGCTAATTGCCGTACGCATTGCGCGTATTTCCGGTAAGGCGAAAGGCGACGCTTGCCTTGCGCGTGAGGCCCATGCATCCGTGATGAAAATGTTTGCAGCTGAAGTGTGAACGTTCTGGGTGTGAAGATTTTTACCACCAGGCAATGTCTGACTGCATACGTGGACGTTACCTTTCTCGTGTAATGGAGCAGCGATTATACACCTTTTCACATTTTTACGACACGGGGAGGGGGGGGGGGGGGGGGGGGCGGCGCCATATTGAAATGCGTGCCGTCTAATGTGCAAGTTTGGCGAAATCGCCATCTTCGGCAGCGCGTACTCGAACCGGCGCGTTATTCGATGGTTTGAGATCCCTGCTAAAGCATGTGTTCGCCTATTTTTCGTTTCCTTAGACTGTTTCGTTCGATATCGTCACTGCCACTGACTGATCCATCGCTGTCTTAACCGTTCAGCGGCGCGCATTCGTACTAGCGACGCAATGGTGAGTTCCGCGTCTGCGAACGGCAGTGCTTCGTCGTCGGTACCAGTAGCAGCCAGCGTATTAAATCAGCAATTTGCGTACAGACGGAATTACTTGTCTGAAGCAGCGGAGTGCGTGGCTATGAACGCTGTTGTCGGCATCTGTTACCTCACGTTAGCTGCTAGCTTCCGCTCATGCTTGAATTATAGTAAAAGAATGCATGCAGTATAACTATGTTAGGTATCATTACAGCATCGGTGTTTGCATATTTTTGCAGAAAACGGCGGCGAAAGCGGCCAGATAGGTGCTCTAGACAAGTGTGACTGCGTCTGTACTTTTTTTTTTTTTCATATCAAAGATGCAGGACGGGAATGTTGTTCTAGGCGTGACGATGGCGACACACGGAAGTTCTTTCGATTTACTGAAGCCACCTACTAATGCCGCAATTCAGGCGACGACGGAAAGCGATGCAGCGCGAATATATCACACCTGCCCTTATTGTGTGGCGTGCTGTGTTGCAGAAACGCGATTACACCTAAAATGTACCGCTTGCGCTTATTTTTCGTGCACCCGTACACGACACAGTGATGGTAAGATTATGTTTGTCGAATACGCACTATTTCCTGCCATGACAGTCACTTTTCATCGGAGAGAGGCGCCTATATCATATACCCCATCTAAGCGTACAGGTACGGCATGCGCAGCTCAAAGCACGATGGCAATACTGAGAACCTACTCTGTTGAGCGAAAAATTGCATTTTAGCACCGGGATTAGGAATGCGAATGTCCATTCATGTGTTATTAACGCGAAGCATTTCTAAGCGAAACAAAGGCACTGCGAGCGTTTCTATCGACGTATTTATCTATCTAGCGGCCTACAACTGGGCACTTTCGTGATCGCCTCCTTAACTTGCTGTCGAACAAAATTTGTATGGGAGGGTGAGAGGGTTTGTCGAATATGACTGCCTGGTCTTTACATGAGTAACATGAAAACCCTGTCACGTACGTCGTCAAACCCTTTCCTCCAGACACGTGGTATGCGAGGAAGTCGGGCTTAGGAGGCTTCGGGCAGGGGTGTCCCTTACACCGGCTCTTATCTCAACGTGGAACTGGTCGCATTTACCAGTGGGTGATACATGCCCGTACTGTTCTGTTCCGGTGATGCAAGCAGATGCATACCATCTGATATGGACATGCCAAGGGTTACAGTCGGAACGCTCCCGCCATCTCCTGCAAGCCGGCCTTCGCTACAGTGACACAAACAGTTATGACCGATGGATACATGACAACACATTCCACAAGACACTGCTTCACTTCATACACAACACCGGCCTAACGGCGCACATTTAATACAGATATACACAACAAATATTATGCCTTAAGGGCAAGTCTATGTCGCAAAAAAAAAAAAAAGAGTATGAGCCACAGGTTTATATCTACAGTTTATATCTGCCCCGCGTTCGGTACAACTTGCACCGTCACGCGCGCGACAGGGCTGATAAAGGGCCAAGAAACCACTGTCAACTTATCGGCCTACCGCTGCAATGCAGCCGGCGAATCGCGGCAGCAGCTGATTTCGTTCACTCAAACCACGGCTGAGAGCACCACGGTCGCGGCGCGCGAATGGACTAGTCACGTGGCTTTTTTGTATTTCGCGGGCTTTCTTTGCAGCTTGGAAAAAATGGTACACGTGAGACTTTCTTTATCGCAAATAATGCAATGTGGGGGTTTTTGAAGACGCTCTCGAACTTTGCAAATTCAATTTCTTGCCTAAAGTCAATATTTATTAATTTAGCTAAATAACCGTAATTAACAAATTGATTAATTACAAAATAAAAAAATTACCTGTAGTGCGCAAGGTGGCTGTCAGCAATATGCAACTGATTTCACTGGCCTGCCTCTAATATTGCATTCTTTAACCCTGGCTAAATTTAGCTGGGACACCCTGTATACTGTAGTGATGCAAACTGACTATCGAATGAAATTAAAGTGATGATTATGAATGTTCTACAAATAAAATAAGGCAAAAGCTTGTTAACTGGAACTGGGAGCCCCTCGTTTTCATCGCTTCTCGCAGAAGCCGGCCCGCAGTGATCAAAATGGGTTGCAAAACCAAACCAAATTTACTAGAGATGCAAAACGCCGAAACAGCAGCATTTCTCAGCAGCTGCACTGGAGCTCTTGGGCAAGCTGCAAGCGATGCTCATGGGGTCACTACAGAAGAAGCGCAAGCAAATGCAAACTACTGGTTGCTTTTAATTTTGAATGCATTAACTCCGGCATGTAAATACAACTGAAGTGTTCTGGAGCATAAATAGTTTCACATATTTCCACATTAAGGCTCACTGCTGACACGAATGCATGTCGGTGCTTGTTTTTGGCGTATAACTCAATCACTTAATTCTGTTCGCTTTTAGAGCTCCATGAAATTAATTTACGAAATCACCTGCCACAACAGTGAAGTAGCGCCTAATTCGCGATAACGAGTCCTGAGGTGGCTTCTTTCGGTTTTGCCGGTGCAGTGTGGTGCGATGTCCGTTCATTCTAGCGCCCGCCCGCTTATTCGAACACCGCTTAATTCTAACCATTTTGTAGTCCCTTCGAGTTCGAATTAACATGCTTTTACTGTATTCGAGTCTTCTTAGGGCATTTAGATAATGTGCCGATCCAACAAATCGCTTTAAAATTGGCATTTTTGAAAGGCCTTTTCAAAAATTACTCGGGATGGTAAGGGTTAGAGATACGCGAGCTCGAAGAAAATAACCAAGCTGCAACGTAGACGATTCATTTATTCATTCTAAAACCCAGGGCGTGCAAACACGGACACAAGAAGGAATTAATTTACTCGCTGCATCGAGAACCTCAGGCACAACGCTGTTTCATTTGCACGCCTTCTTACCTAAAAAAATAGGCAAAATGCATGCGTGCTTGGTATAACACTATAGACTGTTAATGCACAATTAAACTAATGAAAACTGACTGGTAACGTAATGAGACCAAGGTGAACCTTCGAACTAATTCCCGAGCATGTAGCTCAAAGGCGCCTCGTGAAAAGTATGCTGTGCCAATAAGCTTAGTCGAACAGGGCCGTGACCCGTCATGTGCAGTGTCTCGAGGAAACGCATGCAGCAGTATATGACGATACATGTATTCCTGTTTTGGTCGCGCCACATCAACCCAACAATCGCGATTAAATCATTTTTAGTAAAATTGGAGAGACAAAACTTCGCCACAGAAGGCACCACTGCCAAAAAAAAAAAAAAAATCGACTCCAGCACATGTCGAATGGGTGCTGTTGTTCTGCAGTTGACCAGCTGAGGGGAGGCCGAGCCTTCCTTAAAAATGGAGAGCCCCCCCCCCCCCCCGCCCCGGGCCCCCCTGATGCCAAGGTGCCCCTGCACCACATGTGCACGTTATTTCGGTGCTCACGCAGGCGATGGTTGACGCACCTGCCGGTCTGACCGACATTAGCCTCTCCACACTCTAGTGGGAAGGAGTCAGGCCCGTAGCCGGGGGGGGAGGGGGGGGGGGGGGCTAGGGGCCCGCCCCCTACCCCGAAATTTGGAGGAGGGGGGCTATTTTACCAAGGGCTAATAATAAAAATAGGCGTTTTTCAAGGCGTTGAACAAGTGCCCTCCCCCCTTCCCCCCCCCCCCCCCTCGAAAAAAATTCCTGGCTACGGGCCTGGATGGAGTAGACCTAGGAGGGAGTAGACCACGCCTACTGTGCAGGGGACATGGCGCGACTTGTGCGCAACAGAGCAAAAAGCAGAGTTGGCGCGAGGTGTGTTTACTCGCTTGCATAGTCTCGGCAGTTTGTCGGGTGCCGAGAAAACCACCTGAACGCTGACGGCCTGGCGAATCTTCTTGAACCTGTGCGAAATGCTGCGCGCATAAGGTAGAATGGCTGGCAGGCTCTTTTCAAAACGATTACGCTTTCCAGGCTTCTCCCTTCGCTGAACTTCATTTCGTAGCTCTTCTGCCAACGAAACAAGAGGTTGCGCAGGATAGTTCGCGCTCGTCCTCTGTATATACCTGTGCGTTCTTTTATGGGTCCTGTGTTGTGTTTGAGTAGCGCGCTCCAAGAGTCGAGCTGTGACAAATGTTACTTAGCGTTCGCCATCTGTATGTTCTTTTCCTGCGTCCTTTGTGCTTGAGCAGCACGCTGCAAGTTTCGAGCTGGTTGACATCCGTCGTGTTGACATTCCAATTTGCTGCTACCGCATTCATTGTTTCGGCCTTGCGGGGAAACTGTGACTTTTTCAACTGGCAGTAAGAAATAAGCTTAAGATTCGGGAAACAAGAGACGAGAAACAGACAAACAAATATATATATATATATATATATATATATATATATATATATATATAGTAGTTCAGAAATCAGAATATTATTTCAATGCTTACGTTTCCAAAAACCGTGCAACGTTGCCGGTGCGGTTACTCATGTCCGAGCAGCGCGAGGAGTTTTTCGAGCACCCGCAGTGCCATGTCTCCTTTTCATAAATCTATTTCCACTACGGCCGACACTTTGCAAGCGGTATCTTTTGGCGATACCTTCGCGAGATTGTTACCGAATGTGCTGTCTTCTCCTAGTGATTATGAAGCACTGTTGGCGTAGTGTCGTAGCATCGTGGCTCGCAGTACATGGTCGAACGCCTCGTGAAGGCGAAAGTATACCCCAGAAAGCGATCGTGGAGATAATCACTGTTGCTCCACCTTCTCCATACCTTCGTGTTACCATAGCACAGCTTACGCATTTTAAATAGTGGTAACTTACTGAGCGGCGTTGAATGCTAGCCCTGGGACACCAGGCTTGGCGGTATCCACTTTACTGACCTCACGTTTGTCGCATCGTATGAGCTATATCAATTAAACTACCAATACTCACCAATATTTTCTTTGATTTCTGTTTTTCACATTTAGGCGTCATCGGACCCGCGACGTATACTCCCTGAAGTCGTGTATCCCCAACTGAAAATTCTGTGCGAGGACTTCACCGAAAGGACGCAAGGATAAAACGTCTGTTTCCGTTCCTCGGTTCCGTATAGGGGCATTTCACAAACCGGGCCCTTTCGGAAATTTATATCCACAACAGTTCCCAAGCTCCCTCCACTGCGTTGATTTCCGGTGTTCTACAAGCCTCGCTTCAGTCTCCGCCTAATTAGTGGGGAAAGCAGCACAATTAGTTACGCCAAGTGAAAGTGAGCGAGCAGAATACTGCGATCCGAACATGGACAACGTGAACACTGATCCTGTTGACACTCAAGATACTGATGTTCAAGAGCTTTATAGGAAAGGGATAGACTTGTTCGGAGACGAGAAACAATCAGATCGTCGCGAGGACGACACGAGCGCGATCGCACAGGATGGCGCCAAAGTCGCATACGAAAAGATTTCGGAGAAGGAAGCGACCGTCCTTCGCCGATTGTTGAGATCAGGACCACCTGTGAAGCAGCTTTGCCTGTACGATATTTCTCTCGGCGCGTTCAAGGCTGCCTTCGACAACAACGACGAATGCCCCTGGCTCAGCAGAGTGTGTGTCCATATTGACCTTCAAGGCAAAGAGTTGGGCACAATTTTTTCAGGGGCATTTAGAGGCCTGCACTCATTGGAGTTGATCTGCGACAAGCCAGGGAGTGGATTCGCGAGTATGATTGCAAGCTACATCCGACAGAACAAGTCTTTGAGGGAACTACGCCTTCGACAGTCCTGTGGCGGTGACGAAGGCGCCGCTGTTCTCATCGAAGCCCTCGTTGGAAACGATACCCTCGAGATATTCGCATTAAACGACATAACGTCATCTTCCGACACCTTGATTGGTTTTGCGAAGATGCTTACATCCAACTCGACGCTGTACTTGGTGAGCCTTAGTGACGTGTGTTGCGTGGAAGTGGGCGAAGTGTGGTCGCTGTTGGGACAGGAGCGCTATGCCGGTGTCTTCGAGAGGCTTGACATCGTGTGGCCCGATGAACTTCTATCAGTGCTCACCGAACTCATGCGCAGAGAAGCATACTATCCCGCGTTGTCTGTCAAGGTCACTTCTTCGGTCGACGAAGGTGTTCTTCGGGAGTTTTTTGACGCCGCTGCCGAAAGCAAGACACTTCGTCGACTATACTTCGAATCGGCCGTATTCGACGCACTCGCGAATGGAATAGCTTCCGTAGTGAAGAGTACCAGGACGCTCCGGGAAATCTACATCGCGATGGCGGTTCAGCGTGGTAGTGAGCACCAAATGATAACCATACTCGATGCCCTGAAGGAGAACACCTCCATTACGGAGTTCACAATATTGGTGGAAACGGTGACGCCCGAAGTAGCCACGTCTCTTGCAGAGTTGCTTGCCGCGAATAAGGTGCTGAGGATCATTCACTTGTGCGAGGAACCGGACATCTCGCCCAGAATTGGGGAAACCATCCTGCAGGCCTTGTGGGCTAACTACACCCTGACTGGAATTCACTGTTTGCGCCACGTTTGATGAAAACGACATAACACGCGGCATTGAAGCACTCCTGAATAGGAACATTATGATTCTCGAAAAGGCGGCGGACTTCGTAATTTCAGGTGGTGACTTGAGTGACCAGGTGGGCCCGTATGCTCTGAAGAAAGTGCACTCCAGCGCTGGCTTCGTAGAGATGTTGATGTGGAGAACAAGGAAGTCAACAGAGGCGACGCTAGAAGACCTACGGGCAGTTTTAGCTCGCGTGACTGTGTGATATCGGCCTATCAAAACAATACTTTTATTGCTTTTTAATGAGCTCACATTATTGTCGTCTCTGAGTATTTTGTCGTGTCTGTTAAAGTATGATTGCTGTGACTGTATGTAGTACGCATGGAAGTATATATAGTGATTGAGGTCATAACGTTCTTAGATACTGTATTTTGTGTGTGCGGAAAAATAAAGTGTCGATACTCTCGGACTCTATTAATGATTTCATTGGTGTATTTTCTCAGGAAAACGTTCTTTTACACACTTAGAAACAACCGTCACTTTACCTCCTAAGTGTCCCACGATCATATTTCAGCGACAGCTGAGTGTGTTTATTTTCATGTTTAGGATACCCTGAAAACCCTCTGTTGGCGGTCATTACCTACATAGGAAAAATATGGAACATTGTCAAAGGCATCATTAGAATATTCAAGGTAGTAAAAAATGCAAGACAAGGCAATGATTATGCAATGGAAAACACTTAAATTCACCTCCAAGAAACAGTTCCTTTTAACTGTAAGTAAATATAAAAATTGAGAAAAGAGAGGGCGAGGAATACAAAGGGAACGAGTTCGAATGATTAGCATATAGGACGTAAGATACGACCGAGGGAGTTCCCTGAAACTGATTAAAGTCGAGTTCTGTAGCGATTTCGGATGGCAGGTTATTCCACTTAGTTGTAGTGCGTGGTACGAAATATTTAGCGGGTCGCTATGTTCGGTAAATAACGCGTTTTAGCTTGAAAGGATGGTCATCATGCGGCAGTGTGGAGAAGTTCGTGTCGCGACTGTATTAAAAAAAAATAGATGAATCCCCTAACCGCCTCCTAATTCTCTCGTTGATGTGTTCACTTTTCCATTGTGGCTCCCTAAAACCCAAGGCTTCATGAAGGACATAGTTCCCAAATACACACCCGGGTAAATATCTCCACATACAATTAAAACAGGATCCGTCATTTGTTTAGCTTCCCCACTGAATTCTTTTTTACTGATTCTCGCTCCATAACTACGCGCTACAAGGTTACCCGACCTCGCTTCAAACAGTAAAACAGTTCCCCTTGAATTATCACAGAATATCAGGAGAGCTTTTAATGTTTAGTGGCGTCGCATTTGGCAGTTGATCAAAGTGACATAAAACAGCTTGAGATGGTTTTTTCAAAGAAGTCGCCACCATGCACACGCATCATCATCATCAGCCTGACTACGCCCACTGCCGGGCAAAGGCCGCTCCCATGCTCCGCCAATCAACCCGGTCCTGTGCTTTCTGCTGCCACGTTATACCTGCAAACTTCTTAATCTCATCTGCCCACCTAATTTTCTGTCTCCCCCTCCCGCGTTTGCCTTCTCTTGGAATCGTGTCAGTTACCCTTAATGACCAGCGGTTATCCTGCCGACGTGCTACGTGCCCGGCCCATGTCCATTTGTTCTTCTTGATTTCAACTATGATATCCTTCACTTCCGTTTGTTCCCGAACCCACTCTGCTCTCTTCCTGTCTCTTAAGGTTACAATTCATTATTTTTTTTAATTAGCAGAGACAGGCGGTCCATTCAAATGGGAGAATTTCTGTGCTTCCTAGCGAGAAGGCCATTGGCGCTTTGAGATTTTCAGAAATCGGCCTCCGGAGACAATTGCAAAGTAATGAAATTCAACCAAATTCACCGGCGAAACAGAAACCGAAGCTGCGATGAGTGCAACGAGCCGACGAGCAGAATGACGTCACTTCTCGCGGTGGAGATTACAGTGGTGTTAGCTCTTCTGCACACGTTAATGCACGTGTTGCAATACGTGCTTTAATCGCAAACGAAGCCCGCACAATGAAAGGTTAGTGCAACGACGCTCGCTAATTCAGGGCCTCTCTGGAGAGTATGGCAGTTGCGCTCTTCCGAGCTTCGATTTCGACAGTGAAATTAGTCAGATTTCATTACTCGCTGATAATTGATAGCGCCTGCTTTTGTGAAATCTCAGAGCGGCAACATGCTCTTCGCAGGATGGGCTGCGATTTTCCCGCTTGACCCGAACACCGGTCTCCGCTAATGAAAAAGTTAATTAACATAATTTCTTTAATTCATCTCGTAATTGATGCCTGTACGCAACTTATGATGCCTGCCGCCACAGAAAAAGTAATTATTAAGGCAACATGAAAATGTCTGATTTTCCCTATTTCTGAGCATTTGCGGACACATTTCTGGAAACGCCGATCGTAGCCCAAACGTTGTCACCTGCCAACGTAGTGCTGGCAGTCAGTGGCGTAGGCAGGGCGTGATACACCGAGCACGTGCCCCCCCCCCCCCCCCCCCCGAAATCTTTTTTCGCCATGGCATACAGAGCACAATATGACCATTTGCCTGCCCGGCCCCCCGTTCAGATCAAGCAGGTGCCCCCCCCCCCCCCCGAGAAAAATTTCTGCCAGCGCCCCTGGTGGCAGTGTTCGTGGTCCGCGTATTTAAGCAATGAACAGTCACAGAACACATGCAATGATGCTAGGCTTGTAGGTAGCAGAATAGAATATGCAGACATATCGTCATATTCTATTCATTCCAAATTATTCTAAATTAGATGATTCCAATTATCAGATGGCTGTCGGGTGGGTGGCAGGTGTTTTGCCAACTCATGAAAGCCTTTGCTGCTCAAGACATGCCTGCCAACCAGATGACCTCGAAATTCGGGAGATTAGTTTAGCAGTGCCATATATGAATAAACAAACGTGCCTAGAATGTGTGGAAAGTATGGGTGAATAATGTTTTACGAATAGCGTGAAATATTCGACGAACTAGCCCAGAATATCGGGAACAAAGCCAGAGCACCGTTTCAACCAGAGCACCGTTCAAATGAAGGTCATTCATGAAGTCAGAAAGAAGTTATCCTTTTGTCGGTCATTGGGACATATATGTTCCACCCACAACCGCAACTAAAACTGCCTCCAGTGCTCAGACCGACATAGGTAGACCATAGAAACGAGTAGCGCCTACACGTAGAAGGTTAGAGCAACTATAAGTTTTAGTGTTTATTTGAATCGGTAGGTGACACTGGTAGTTCGTGTTGTTTTTCTGTTGCCTCGTGTTTTTCGGTGCCGTCGTTTCTCCAGTGCATGAGTTTAGTTGCTTCTTCACCACGAATGAGATGTCCGGAAAGTGCAAAAAATACATCTTCCACTCCTGAAATACAGTTAAATCAATTGTAGACAGGTTTGACGTGAGAGTGAGCAATTTTTTTTTCAGCTACCTGCAAATATGCCAAACGTAATGGTTGGAGGATAGGCCTATCAAGCCCCCCTTGAGATTTGATTTTCATGCCAAGAATTTTTCAAGAACGTTTCACTTCGACTTTGTTATTCTGCTTCATATTTTGCGTTCCTATATACCACCGAAACACTGAAATAAATCGACAGAGCATGTTGCACGATTATTATCCACGCGTATCCATGAAGTACCAAAAAATGTTCGGTTGAATGGGCAAGGGCTCTACTCGTGCACCACCACCACACGCAAAAGATGCCGATGGTGCTCGACGACGTAGCAGGAAAGACACACAAAGCTGTTACGTATAGCCTGTCAAGTGCCTCTTTGAATTACATGAATTGAGCCATTTCATAGGCAGGGATGAAGTTCATAGACTGAAAGCATGACCACCAATGTCAGTAGAGGGACAACGTGTGTCCCACCTTTGCTCGTGGCGCCAAGTTATCAGTGGGACAGATGTTGTCCCGCCCATTTTCCCGATAACATTCTTTTGCAAGCAGTAATATTTTTTTGTCTGTGGTTCCTACAAGTGGTACTGTTTATTTGGGAAAAGGTAGCGCACGAACCATCAGTACATTTTTCATGCCTGATAAAGGGTTATAGCAGTGTAGTGAGAAAAAAGAGAGAAACTTCGTTGAAATGACAATTTGAATTTATTGAAATGGTAGGTGCCCTGCTGACAACATCTCGGCTTCATCGTTACATTGCCTTGTGGCAGGTACTTTAACAAGTGATATCATTAAAAGAAAAAAAAACTGGATACACTGGACTAGTTAAGCGCTCGATTGTTGGGCTCGCGCGTTTACATAGATTACCTGTAGTGGATAAAGAACAACAACGATCCGGAAAGGTGACCACCTTTGAGAATGTCATGTCTTGCCCGGACTTTGAGATGATGATGCTCAGTAGAATATATGTCATGCTTGCAATGGCACGGGTCATCAACTGACTCCACAGAAAACTCTTGCCTTCGCTTCCTGTCGTAGAACATGATGTTGAAAGAAGGAGCCGAACGCTGAAACCAATGTATTATGCTGTAACATTGGATACGCAGATATATATAGTTTACATCTTGAGAGACTTCAAGGTTAAAGTATGAATCCGGCGAGTGGATAACCGATACCATACAACGCTTTTTGCACTCCTCCCAGTGCGATGGCTGGTGCTCGCGAATGTTGTCGAGGACCAACACATACCGCCCGCTTGTTCGCAATTCGCTCCATGCAGGCTTTGCCTCCAAAGGATCGCAGGCTAAGCCGAACCTACAGTCAGCACTTTTAGGTCCGCAGGGAGCAATAAAATGTGCCGGTAAGCACTGCCAGTTAATTTTGTTCAGGTCGTACACAGCAACCGCTGGCATGTGCGTGAAGAATTTCAGCTTCTCAGCTTTCTTCAGCATCTCCTCCAGCCACGTCCGCGAAGAAGACGACTCACTGGCCGTTTCAGTGTGACTTTGCCGTGGGGTAGGCTCTGTCGACCACGTCGAGGAAGCCGCGGCCGCGACTCCAGTCGCCGCTTCATTCGTTTCTTCGGCATCGATAGGAGTCGCAGCCAACGTGGATCCCTGGTTCCCGAAGTGTTCTGCGGGCGTGTTAGTTTTGCTCTCAACAGCAGGTTTATCGTTCTCCCTAAACGGCGTCTCGACTTCTTCAAGCGCTACACCGAGGTCTGGAAGTGTCAGTGCTTCTGATTTCGAGGTCACGTTCTCTGTGCGTGCTGGAGAAACTGCGACACCGCATCCGGCCAGGTAGTGCATCTTCAGGTCCCTGTGCAGGACTCCCTCGCCGCACCGCGCACATTCCGAGGTGTGGAACGTGCATTCCTTCTCGTAGTGTCTCAGCATGCCTTCCATAGGACCCTCGAAATGGCATCCGTGGGCTTCGTTCCAGCAATGAACCTTAAGGGCAAACAGATCAAGAAAGCAAAATAGCATAAGCTATTTAGCAGGTTCACGTAATCTTTTACTAGGTAGTCGGGAAGAACGTATAGTTACATTTTAGTCACTGCACAGCACTGATGTGCCACCAGAATGCAAAGATACAACAGGGAATATCTTGTATCACGGGTGAAGGCGACGAATAGAGTGCTCAAATTCTTGAAGATATCAGGCTTGCACCGGTGTGTGTGACTGCGTGCGTGCTCTCCCTTTCTCTCTGTCTCTATCTTTCAATCTATCGTGGTTTTGGGACGTAAAACCCCAGATATTATTATTATTATTATCTTTCAATCTCTCCATCCTTATCGCCACTGCAGGGTAACATTCCAGTTTTTCTAGATTGGTTAACATTCCTGCTTTTTCTCTCTCTCCTGCTCCTTGCTTCCTTCCTTGTTGCTTCTCTCTCTTTCGCACCCACACTTACAACTGAGCTTACATTTGATGCGATCGGGCGATTTTATATCCTCAAAAGGTTATTCCTAAATAACTCATTTCTGTTTATTCACCAGAATAGAATAGAAAGATGGTATGGATTGGTTCCTACACTGAAAGTCACAAAACACCCCAGTAGGGCAAAATGTTGCCGCAACGTTACCGCCACATCCAGAAAGTTGCTTCAACGTTGTGGCAACATTGCATGCTACTAGGGAAGCAGCTTGAAGGCACCCAGAAGACCATTTGCATGACAACATGTGACAGCATACAAGGGTTTACAAAAAAGGCATGCTTATGAGTGATACTTTTGTAAAATTATACAAGTCATTACGCAGGTAGCAGAAAATAATTTTTGAAACGCCCGTTCTGACCAATGTAGCTGTTGCCACAGGAAAGGGGGACAGAATATACAACTCCCTTACCGCGTTGAGACGGTTGAGACCGGGCGTTGTCTCAACCAAAGGTTGAATGATCATCGTCTTTCTATGAAAGGACAGCCTTCAACTAACCTATCATTACGTTGTCGTCAGTGTAACTGCAGCCTAGATTTCAGAAGGACCAAGGTCATTGCGCGGCATAAGGATCGTACGACACGTGAGCTGGTGGAAGCGTATTTTATTCTAAAAGCTGGTTTTAGTTGTGTCGCTAAGCCCTCCGTGGCACTGCATCAATCAGAGATTGGGTATCTTGATGCGCAAATGTAGTAGAGTAGAGTAGATCCTTTAGACCGTGGCACACACCCACGCTGGGGGGATTGGCCAAGAACCGGGTAGTTTAGCAAGAAATTCTTAAATATTAGGTTAGATGTCTATTTAAAGATGAAAAGAGAATTAATTAATCAAAAATTGCAAATATTAATAATATATGAATAAAAATACTGAAATAAATGTTGATGCGAGCAGTTTGATTAAAAACAAGGAGTTTAGAAAATAAGGAAGGCGGATAAATTTATTCTACGATCTAAACCTCTTCGATTCTTTAATAAACTTCTCCAAGGCATTGGCAACCTTCCCGTCACTGTGGCCAAGGGACAAAGCCCCGAAAGAAAGAACATTTGGTACATTTAGATCTATTCTAAGGATTCGGAAAACAGCACCTAAAGTGCTTTTGCGCAATGTAGAGTACCTATTACAGGAGATGAGGTAATGTTGTGTTGTCTCATGTACTCCGCAGAAAGAACAGTTAGGGGAAGCTGCCAGACCAGCTAGACCAGCTCTGTGTAAATAAAAATTTAGATAAGGAGTCTGACAGCGTAGTCTAGTGATTGCGACTTCAAGTTCTCGTGTTTGACACATTTTACTGTTCCAATGGTGACTGAGGTGTTGAAATTCTAATGTGGCTGTTAATGCCGGTGCAGAAAACTCGTCCAACATCATTTTTCTCCTTATTCTAGCACCTATAATGAATCGCGAAATGGTCTTTGGTTTCGTGCACGCACGTATGGTTTTTTGGTGTTTTTTCTTCCTTTATATTCTCGTGCTTTCAATAAAAAATGTCTGTTGTTAGTATGCGCTTGTGCTGTTCCCGTCTCTCTTCGTCCACGTTTTTCGCGCACTTTTCTTGAAACATGGAATACCAACTCGCCCAACAGTCCATTCTTCTAAGAAATAAGTAATAGACTGTTAGAGTATTGGTGGCAGAAAACGAAAAAGGAGGGACAAAAATAAATAGTGGGAAAAATAAGGACATTCTGCCGTAAAGGGCAGAGAACTGGGCTATGAATTTGCGTTTGTTATTTCTATAGTTAGATAGATGTAATCGAAATCGGCAATTAAGGCATTAGGCCAACTTAAAAGAAAAAGGGAAAGACAAAAGCTTTTTCTTTATTTTTCGAACCTGGTGGCACAATTGTCACCGCCCCGTTATAAAGGAGACGCGATAGCATCCATCCATCCAACCATCCGGGGGCGCCGCGGGAGGCCGCGACCTGTCTGCGCGATCACACTGCAAAGCCGCACGTCCGAAGGGGAAAAAAAAAAGAGAGAAAGTGCTCAAGGTGAAGAGGCGCACATGACGTATTTTCTTTCCCCGTGCTATCCCTCCCTGCTCAGTTTCCAGCGCTTCCGTCAGGACGAGAGAAGGCCTTTTGCGACGCTCGTACTGGGCGGATTCTGAAATACCGAATTCATTCCATGGCTACTTGGAAAAAGGTTGCAAGGCCCTTTTAAGCGCACATCTAAAGAATTCAGTTCAACAATTTCGTAATGGCAGCAATCGTTTTCTCACCTTCATCGTGTCCGCTTTCCCGGTGGGCAGATCGTAACGGACGCACTCGGCTTCGTCGAAAGGCGCTTGGTCGAAGGGACACCTCGCTCCGTCGCTTCGGGAGTTGGCCGTGTGGCACGATTGGCAGAGAGCGTGCAAGCATGGCAAGAGTACAATTTCTCTTGGAATCATACGGCAGAGACCACACAGACGTGATTTCGGCACCTCGTCAACAAACCGCGTCGATCGCCAGTTGACGCCCACGATAGGGTGGTCTTGAAAACGGTACACTCCTCCAACATCCTGCATAATGATCTATCCAGAAACAAATGGCGTGGTCCTCAAAGGAAGAAGACGACGGCGAAGACGACGGCACAAGCTCTCGCACCAGAGCCGACTGGCTTCTATTACATTGTGAGGGCTACGGAACCGAGCAGAGAAAGACGGTGGGGGTGTGGGGTCACGTGGTTGCTGCGGTGCAGAGCGATCCCCATTCAGAGCGCCATGACGTCGGAGGTTGGTGGGGAGAGTGCCATTGCATCGGCACGGAGCAACACCCTCTAGACTATGCACGGAGGCAGAGTGGATGAGAAAGGGGGCAGGAGGGGGACCGACACTCACAATGCCGCGAGTCGTTCATGTGGGGAGAAGCAACTGTTCCCTGGAAGTCAGTAGCTGACGCACAGGCGGTCTGGTGGGAAGCGCGCGCCCCCAGACCCGGCCGTGGCTGACGTTTCCAGGACAGAGGAACTTGTCGGACGAGGCTAATCAAGTTTACATGCGCAGACCGCGTGATACGAAGTTGGGCGGCCCTTGAGCCTTTCGAAGGGGGACGCGAAACCCGACTTTCCGTTCCGCTCTGAGTTGAGCAAATTGCAAGGCAGTCCTCGCATCTCCCGCGGTCGGAATTTATCCGAGGGAGACGGTTAAAACTTCTGTGAACCTGCTGTACATAAGCTTCAGCTTGTAAGTAGTGTTGTATGTAAACCTGCTGTCATTATTCTCTCCAAGTTTCTCCCGACAGTGAGCCCCTGGTGCACCGACATCACCGACCTGTCGTTCGTCCTTAGGCTGAAAGACAAGCGCAGGAAGTTTACTATCATCTACTTTGTGGTTTCCTTCACACTGGCTGCTGTAACAGCAATGACACATAAAACAAAACGCCAGGCCCTGCGCCGAACGCGCAGCACGGTCACAGCGAAAGCTGGAAGAGCGACCTTTCTAGAGCCTTTTTAAACACTCTTGGGACAATTCCTTGAAAGCACACTTGCATGGTACCCACTACGCCATAAACCATCATAATTCTGTAGTGCGGAAGCGTCCACTATGCCATTATTCGCCATTTTTCGGAAAAGCGGGGTACCCGCTAAACGCCTGTAATGCATTATGTGCACTTTGTTGATGTTGTGGCTGACGACGATGAAGATTAATGCCTCAGGCTTTTGTGATGTGCTGGAGCATTCGATTATCCCACTCGTTACGCAACTCACATTGTGTGATGCCTGGTTGTTACTTTACTCTTCTGAAACGTTTTATTCCATATGTTAACGCGATTTCTAACCCGACATGAAGCCTGCATAGGGTCAGTTTGCAACGGAGTTTCAAGCACCGGCGTAGCTCTTCGGCATTAGCAATTTCGTCTGTATAAGAATCAGGTGCCTCACACTCAAATTGATATAGGTTTTGAAGGTTTTGCTCGACCATCTTTTGTTCTAATTTCCTGTGAAAGCCCCTCACAGATCCAATTTCTATAGCTCTTGGCCCGAACTTCCATTTTCCATGACACGGTTCCATTTTGCATGATACGTCACTCGAAAGAAGAGGCGCTGAAACGTAAATGCGATGAAGTCCAGAGGTATCGCTTTGCGTTACAGAGGTGCCCGTGTTCGATCACGCAATACTCTTACTTTGCATTCAGAAGAACCCACACGTGAAGCCTTACTCGATGAATACCGCAACGCAAAAGTCAAATTTATACCAGATGTTTATTCTGAAGGGTTATTGGTCACTAATTCAAGTGAAATCATGTCATAATTTGAAACTTATTACAAATAATGGTTCAGCGCCTCTCCTGAAAACGAAAACGAAGATCTGGTAACGCAGTTTTTGTCATATGTGACTCCTGTAATTGACGAGGAATTTGAATCTATTAGTGGGCCAATAACTATACAAGAAACAGATCTTGTCATTGAACAAATACCATTGTCAAAAACGCCAGGACCTGATGGAATGTCGGGCGAGTTTTATAAAACATTTAAATCATTCCTGTGCCCTGTACTGCTCGACATTTTTACGCAGAGTTTTAATCTGGAGACGCTTCCTCGATCTTTTACTAAAAGCCACACTGTTCTAATTCCAAAATAAACTTTGTCAGGTTGACTGCTACAGACCGATTACATTGGGCAACGTTGACTATAAAATTTTTGGCAAAAGTGCTTTCAAACAGACTTCAATTTGCAATGTCGATTCTTATTGGTGCCCATAAAACTTGCGGTCTAAAAGGTCGCTCAATATACATACTAACATACATATCCCTCGCACAATATTGGAACATTGTTCACACTCACATGAACAGCTGGCAATGCTAGAAAGACTTAGCGAAGGTCTTTGATCGGGTTCGTCATTTTGTTTTCTCTTCTGGAACATGCCAACGTTGGCTCCACTGTATTTAAATGTGTAAAACTATGCTACAATAATTGTTCGACCCGTTTGATTGTTAATGGCCATTTGTCAAAGCCTGTGTCCCTTAACTCGTCTGTGAAACAAGGCTGTCCGTTGTCACCAATGCTTTTTGCCCTTTACTTGGAGCCACTGTGCTTAAGCGCAATTCGATCTTGCAACGTCCACGGTATCATTGTTTATGGGAATTAGATAAAAGTATTGGCGTATGCGGATGACCTAGCGTTCTTTTGTACAGATCTTTCTAGTATGAAAATGGTGGTGTCAACAATGGGGAAATTTTGAACAATTTGAGGGGCACGAGTAAACATTGCTAAGAGTTTGGGACTGTGGTTCGGCCCATGGGCTTATCAATCGACCCCTTTCGAGGGTATTGAATGGTCTTGTGTGCCACCAAAATACTTAGGCGTTCCATTAGATGCACATAGATCAAGCGCATCTTAGTGGGAAGAACGAGCACGCACCTTAAAGCGTTATGCCCAGACTTTCAATCCGCATAACCTTTCTATCTTTGGCAGACCTAAAGCATGCAATCTGTTTCTGGTAACAAAAATATTCTACGCACTGCAAATAATTTATTGTTCCATGGTTTACATTCAGAAGTTTCACCGAATATTAAGGCGAAAGCCTTTAATGTCTCATGCTCACGTCCGTCCGGTGTCCGTCTGTCCGGTGTCCGTCCGGCGTCCGGTGTCCGTCCGTCCGTCCGTCCGTCCGGTGTCCGTCCGTCCGTCCGTCCGGATGTCCGTCCATCCGTCCGTTTGGATGTCCATCCGTCCGTCCGTCCGGACGTCCGTCCGTCTGGATGTACGTCTGTCCGTCCGTTTGGATGTCCGTCCGTCCGGATGTCCGTCTGTCCGTCCGTCCATCCGGATGTCCGTCCGTCCGTCCGGATGTCCGTCTGTCCGTCCGTCCGTCCGTCGGTCTTTCCGTCCGTCTTTCCGTCAGTGGAAATGCCACACGCTTTCGCCGAACACACTTTGGAATGTACAAAGTGTCCTTCAATTTTTTGCTACTTTTATTTGGTCATTAGCCTATGAACCAACGAAGGCGTGACAATGGTTTTAGACCAGTTTACGCAGGTGGTCTCGGGTTGGTACACCTCTTTATTAGACAACCAGTGTCACGTTTTAAATGCGAAGCATTTCTTTGCGCACTGCAAGCACTTGAAGCATTTCTGTCTATCTGCCTGCCTGCCCGTCTGTCTGTCTGTCTGCCTGCCTGCCTGTCTGTCTGTCTGTCTGTCTGTCTGTCTGTCTGTCTGTCTGTCTGTCTGTCTGTCTATCCGCCTACGTCTGGATGCTCCCGTGATCTCCTCCTTAACTTGAGGTCAACAAATGTTAGTGTCGAAGGGTAAGAGGATTTGACGAATATGTCTGGCTAGTCCTAACTTCAATAACGTGAAAATCCCGTCGAGTACGTTGTCAAACTCATTCCTCCAGGCACGTGTGGCTCATACCCGTATACCACAGGCCCCAGTATGCAATCGGGATCGTCTAAGTTTTCTTCAGCTTGGAATTTACCATGATCGATTCATGGCGGCTGAAGCTAGTAGAAGACGGCGTTAGCCACCGTAAGAGCGCCCACCCTATTACTTCAAATAACATCCCCTACACTTTCCTTGGCATCATTGTCTGTTAGTTCTCATTAATACTGTGTCTAACAAAGAAAACAAGCCCTTAAGTTTACACTTCTTTCCTTCATTCATAACGAGGGTCTCGTTCTGGCAGACTGGATGCCATCAGGTGGTATGCGATTGATTTTAGATGTGAAGCCTCTCGGCCTTCTAATAAATTTCGCTCTCTCTAGATGTGAAGCATCTTATGGCGAAGCTTAATCCGGTGGTGGTGGTGGTGTGCCGGCGTGACCACCCTTACTGCGCATGCGCAAACCCTTTCAAAAAAAATAAAAAACCTCCTCTCCCCCTCTCTCTCCTCTGGGCATCCCTCCCCCCCGGCAACCACACCCTCACTGCGCATGCGCCTCCCCTCCCTCTCTCCCCTCTTGCGCTCCCCCCCTTTCTCCTCTAGGCATCGCTGCCCGCGGCGTCCACACTCCCACTGCGCATGCGCGTCCCCCCCTCTCTCTCCTCTCCTATGCTCCCCCCTCTCTCCTATAGGCATACCTGCCCGCGGCGTCCACTCCCACTGCGCATGCACGTCCCCCCCCTCTCCCCTCTCCTACGCACCCCCCCCCCTCTTTCGCCTCGCGACGCCGACGCCGGCAGCGTCTGCTAGCGAGTTGGTTGAAAAAACCGACTGCTCGCGCTGCACAACCGTTCACTGGCCACCCCGTATATATGGCAATGGATCTTGACCTCCAAGGTGGTGCCGGTGGGAGATTTCTCCTGCGCGTTGTTGAACAATAAAAATTCGCAGCGTGCGCGTTAACTAAAAGTGGAGTGCGGGTCTCTGTGTCCAGTCGGAGTATTCTGTCTCTCATTGCCCATTAGCAGCGATTGGCATGTTCCAGTAGGAAACACTGCTCCATCACTGCCTGCTTTGCGCCTCCCCAGTTTTCTCTCCTGCGCAACGCTGCGATGAGCGCCAGCGTCAACGCCGCCGCCAGTGTAAGCGTTAGCGCCCGCTGCTTCACATCTACACATGGTTCCCTTTAGCGGGAGATGGTGTAATTTTTTTAGTCAGCTGCTAGCTCGTAATAAGATCTCGTACTACGTGACGCCAACAGCCAAAAGAGCGTTCCACACTCGCCTTAATGCCAACAGGCGGCGCTGACTGACACTGCATCGTTTAAATGCACATATATACCCTATAAAGTGGACGGAGGGATGAACGCCACCGTAGGTCAGTGGTAGAGCATCGGAACGCGTTATTCGAAAGTCGCAAGATTGGTCCCTGCCTGTGGCAAGTTATCTTTTCGTCCACTTTTCTTGCTTCACATTTACAACTACTTCTAATAACATCCCCTATATTTTTCTTGGAATCATTGTCTGTTAGTTCTCATTAATACTGTGTCTAACAAAGAAAATGCATGAGCTCTTAACTTCACACTTCTTTCCTTCGTATTTTCATGACAACATCAGTCCTTGAGAACGGGATGGATTTTTGTACACCATCTTCGTGTGCAGATCGAGCAGCTGCGTCGGCATGTTCGTTGCCCAATATGCCGCAGTGACTTCGAAGCCACTGAAACGTGATTTCATGTCCGTGGACGAAGAGGTGGTGGAGGAGCTCTCTGATTTCCAACACTATTTGTTCATGAGGGGTCCCCAACGTGCGGCGAATATCAAACACTCTAGTGCTGCCTTGGAATCCATGAACGTAATGATGACCTCGTTGCCATAGTAACAAACGTGGTTCCTGACGTCTTACTTGTCAGAACGTGAGTGGGCGCTACTGTTTCGAAGCGAGGTATCTTCTGCTGTTCTTTACAACAGTCCATGTCACCCCCTCCTTTCATTCTGAGAATGGAATTTGCGGAACTACCAGGGCGGTACCCTTCGCGAGTTGTTCAATGAGCCTCCCAACGAACTATAAGGGTGCATTGCACCCCTTCGACTACAATCAAGAGCCTACCGCACGTGCGGAAAGAGGCAGCTCGCAAACGCACAGAAGCAAGAAGGGAGAGAGAGAGAAGCCTTTTGTATGGACATCCGACCCACGCAAGCCAGAGATCTAGAGACGAAATTTTCGCCAGTGTCTCTGTCGTGCTTTGTAGTCGTAGTTATCTTTTTGTTGCGGCCGCGTCTGTTTGGGGTTCAATGAAAAAGCAGAGAAAAGAAAAATGAAACACGTTAGTAATCTCAGTTCTGATGTCACGCCAAGATCTCTTCTAGCGTTACATTTATCCAATCATAGGCTTGCAGCCATCCTCCGTCATTTGCGCCCGCAGCAGTTCTGGCGAGCGCGACTACTTGTTGATGCGGTCTGCAGCGATGTAGTGATTTTATGTCGTGATTAAAATACTAAATCATGTGGCATCGGCACTTAGACCTATTCTAAAATTATGCCCAGCCATCACTCTACGCAAAACACACCTAAAAAATATAAGTCAACAGGGCTTGTTGCTGAGCTAGTTGGTTCATACATCAGGAAAAAACATTAATGGCGCAAAGAATACGGGGACAAAGTGAAGAACGGACAGACATGGGCGCCAACTTCCAACTGTTTATTCTCCGAAACCACGCCGATTTATAAAGGCTGTCAAACTGGGTAATCTCGCTACAATGATACACACATGGCAACACAATCAAATCATCCTGAGCCACTAAACCAGTGTCTAGGCATGCGCCGGAAACCACTGACCAAATTGTAAAAACATGGCGGTGCCCATAACACGTGTCAACCCATATTTAGAGCAAAAAACGGCAGCGCACAATCTAAACCTCACATCAAGAAAGGCTATCTTTCAAAAAAGCCAGCTCGTTCTGGCTCAAATCTAGTGATGGGGCACTGACGCACTGACTCCCTGCCCTATTAATCAGGTATGCCTCAATCGTCTCCCTTTCTGAGCTGGCTTTTTTTGAAAGATAGCCTTTCTTGATGTGAGGTTTAGATTGTGCGCTGCCGTTTTTTGCTCTAAATATGGGTTGACACGTGTTATGGGCACCGCCATGTTTTTACAATTTGGTCAGTGGTTTCCGGCGCATGCCTAGACACTGGTTTAGTGGCTCAGGATGATTTGATTGTGTTGCCATGTGTGTATCATTGTAGCGAGATTACCCAGTTTGACAGCCTTTATAAATCGGCGTGGTTTCGGAGAATAAACAGTTGGAAGTTGGCGCCCATGTCTGTCCGTTCTTCACTTTGTCCCCGTATTCTTTGCGCCATTAATGTTTTTTCCTGAACTAAAAAATATATAGGTGCTTCCAAAAGTGTTGGAGGGCCCCTTTAAGTGGCTTTTACCGTGTCGCTAATTAACACATCCGCACGCTGAGGAAAGGCATCACGAATCACAACTCTAATCTTATGGGGAACTGCAATTGAACTCCATTTGACCCGAACACCTGCCTCCACTAATGAAAAAAATTAATTACCACAATTTCTTTAATTCCTCTCGTAATTGATGCCTGTAGCTAACTAATGATGCCTGCCGCCACAGAAAAAGTAATTATCAGGGCAACATGAAAATGTCTGATTTTCCCTATTTCTGAGGATTTGCGGACACATTTCTCGAAACACCAATCGTTGTCACCTGCCAACGTACTGGTGGCAGTCAGTGGCGTAGCCAGGGCGTGGCAGTTTGACGTGAGAGTGAGCAATTTTTTTCAGCTACCCGCGAATATGCCAAACGTAAGGGTTGCAGGTTTGGCCTAACAAGCCCCTTTGAGATTTGATTTTCGTACCCAGGCATTTTCAAGCTACGCTTCACTTCGATTTTGCTATTCTCCTTCATATTTTGCGTTCCTATATATCCCCGAAACACTGAAATAAATCGACAGAGCATGTTGCACGATTATTATTCCACGCGTATCCATGAAGCGCCAAAAAAATGTTCGGTTGAATGGGCAAGGGCTCTACTCGTGCACCACCACCACACGCAAAAGGTGCCGATGGTGTTCGGCGACGTAGCAGGAAAGACGCACAAAGCTGTTACGTATAGCCTGTCAAGTGCCTCTTTGAATTACATGAATTTGAGCCATTTCATAGGCAGGGATAAAGTTCATAGACTGAAAGCATGACCACCAATGTCAGTAGAGGGACAACGTGTGTCCCACCTTTGCTCATGGCGCCAAGTTGTCAGTGGGACAGATGTTGTCCCGCCCATTTTCCCGATAACATTCTTTTGCAAGCAATAATATTTTTTTCTGGTTCCTACAAGTGGCGCTACTTATTTGGGAAAAGGTAGCGCACGAACCATAAGTACATTTTTCATGCATGATAAAGGGTTATAGCAGTGTAGTGAGAAAAAGAGAGAAACTTGGTTGAAATGACAAGTTGAATTTATTGAAATGGTAGGTGCCCTGCTGACGATATCTCGGCTTCATCGTTACATTGCGTTGTGGCAGGTACTTAACACGTGATATCAACAAAAGAAAAAGAGACTGGATACACTGGACGAGTTAAGCACTCGATTGTTGGGCTCGCGCGTTTACATAGTTTACCTGTAGCAGATAAAGAACACCAACGATCCGGAAGAGCGATCACCTTTCAGAATGTCATGTCTTACCCGGACTTTGAGATGATAATGTTCAGTAGAATATACGTCATGCTTGCAATAGCACGGGCCATCAACTGACTCCAGAGAAAGCTCTTGCCTTCGCTTCCTGTCGTAGAACACGATGTGGAAAGAAGGAGCCGCACGAGGCAACCAATGTATCATGCTGTAACATTGGATACGCAGATAGATAAAGTTTACAACCCTAGAGACGTCAAGGTTAAAGTATGAATCCGGCGAGTGCATAACCGATATCTTACAAAGCTTTGTGCACGCCTCCCAGGGCGATGGCTGGTGCTCGCGAATGTTGTCGAGGAACAAGACATACCGCCCGCTTGTCTGCAATTTGCTCCATGCAGGCTTTGCCTCCAAAGGATCGCAGACTAAGCCTAACCTACAGTCAGCACTCTTAGGTCCGCAGGGAGCAACAAAATGTGCCGGTAAGCTGCGCCAGTCAATTTTGTTCAGGTCGTACACAGCAACCGCTGGCATGTGCGCAAAGAAATTCAGCTTCTCAGCTTTCTCCATCTCATCCTCCAGCCAGATCCACGACGAAGGCGACCCACTGGCCGTTTCAGTGTGACTTTGCCGAGGGGTAGGATCTGTCGACCACGTCGAGGTAGCCGCGGCCGCGACTCCAGTCGCCGCTTCTTTCGATTCTTCGACATCGCTAGGAGTCGCCGCCAACGTGGATCCCTGGTTCCCGAGGTGTTCTGTGGGTGTGTTAAGGCCTGACCACACGTGCGCTTTGCAGCGTGTCAGCGCGTGGAATTTTGACGCGGAGTAGCGCCCTGTCTCTATGGAGAGAGAGGAAGCCCGGCTACGCGAAGCTGCGCGCCCTTTCTCTCTAATGGGGAGAGGGCGCGACGACTCGTCAGAAAGACACGCCCTGACACGCTGAAACCCGCACGTGTGGTTGGGCCTTTAATTTTCCTCCCAATAGCAGGCTTACTGTTGTCCCTAAACGGCGTCTCGACTTCTTCAAGCGCAACACCGAGGTCTGGAAGTGTCAGTGCTTCTGATTTTGAGGTCACGTTCTCTGTGCGTGCTGGAGAAACTGCGACACCGCATCCGGCCAGGTAGTGCATCTTCAGGTCCCTGTGCAGGACTCCCTCGCCGCAACGCGCACATTCGGAGGTGTGGAACGTGCATTCCTTCTCGTAGTGTCTCAGCATGCCTTCCATAGGACCCTCGAAATGGCATCCGTGGGCTTCGTTCCAGCAATAAACCTAAAGGGCAAAGAGAACAAGAATGCAAAAGAACATAAGCTATTTAGCAGGTTCATGTAATCTTTTACTAGGTAGTCGTGAAGAACGTTTACAGTTATATTTTAGTCACTAGTTATAGTTTAGTTACAGTTATAGTTTAGTCACTGCACAGCATTGATATGCCACCAGAATGCAAGGATACAATAGGGAACATCTTGTATCGCGGATGAAGGCGACTAATAGAGTGCTCAAATTCTTGAAGATAAGACATGCACCGGTGTTTGTGACTGTGCTTGCGTGCTCTCCCTTTCTCTCTGTCTCTATCTTTCAATCTATCGTGGTTTTGGGACGTAACACCCTAGATATTAGTATTATTATCTTTCAATCTCCCCATCCTTATCGCCACTGCTGGGTAACATTCCAGTTTTTCTAGATTGGTTAACATTCCTGCTTTTTCTCTCTCTCCTGCTCCTTCCTTCCTTCCTTGTTGCTTCTGTCTCTTTCGCACCCACACTTACAACTGAGCTTACATTTGATGCGATCGGGTGATTTTATATCCCTCAAAAGGTTATTCCTAATTAACTCATTTCTCTTTATTCACCAAAGTAGAATAGAAAGATGGTATCTATTGGTTCCAAGACTAAAAGTCACAGAAAAAAGCAGCTTGAAGGCACCCAGAAGACCATTCGCATGACAACATGCGACAGCACACAAGCGTTTACAAAAAAGGCATGCTTATGAATCATACTTTTGTAAAATTATACAAGTCAATACGCAGGTAGCAGAAAATAATTTTTGAAACATAGATAAAACCTGTAACTATACCCGTACACCCGTAAAAGTACACACACCTAATACTATAATTTGTTTGCCAAAACGAAGAACAAATGGTAGTACTACAGTTATATCAACCATCAACAATAGAAATAAATACACCAATACTGCTGACTGTAACGTGATTCTGTGATAGGCTTTTTTTTACGCTCTTCCTGTGTAGCTCTTCTTACATGCCGGCTATTCGCAGCTACGCTGACGACATATATCCACCGATTATGCCTGTATACTGCCGGACGTAACTACCAATGGTCGTAGTCAGCCTGGCCTGTTTGGTTGCGAGCGCTTCAAATATTACGCGCACCTTCACAATTCATTAATGGTTGAGTTATAGCATGCAGTACGACCGCGAGTTCGGTAAAAGGTGGCCACCGAGTTAATCCGAAGCCGGAGGAAAATTCGCAGCCACGAACGGGGGCTGCACGGACAGACTCGTTACTCTTTCCGAGAAGCCTTTGCCCTGCAGTGGGCGTAGTCAAGCTGATGACGATGATATCAGCATTTGATATTTTTGTAGATGATGCGTATGTGTCCACAAAAATCTATACCACAAGTTATATCGCCTTCAAAATTTTGTGTCTGTACTCCTTTAAACGGGCCCTCCAACACTTTTTGAGCATGGTCAGAAAACGCTGCCGATCGGTAGTCGAGGACTCGAAGCTCCCGAGAACACGCGAGCCAAAAATTATTGCGCAGCACGCGGCCTGGAATTTACAATAAATTCTCAAAGTTAGCTAAAAATTAGGGGTGTGAGAATATTCGAAATTTCGAATATTTTTTGTAATAGTGTTTGCTATTTGAGTCGATTTACACTGGAATATTACTATTCGAACTATTCGAACTAAAGATCAATACAGTCAACGTACGATTGAAAGTGACCCCTTCAGATTTTTTATATGCCTCACCTTAAAACATTTCCGTATTGCGGCAAAGCTGCCTTTCAGGCTCTGCTACAGTCGAACTTCCCAAAGACAAATACAGTCAACGTCCGATTGGAAGTGGTCCCTTCAGATTTTCTGTATGCTTCCCCTCATTACGTTGTCGTATTGCGGCAAAGCTGCCTTTCAAGTTCCGCTACAGTCGCAAATGTATTGACTCAAGAAAATGCTGGTTCCAACATGCAGATGATAGATGTGGAAGAGGTGAGGGCTCGATTAATGCTGTTTTGGACCTGAAATTTGGGACATGAAGTCCGAAAAATCAGACGCCGCAGATTTCGAGCATCCAAAATTTCAGATGTTCTTATATACTTGACGTCTACGAGGCAGATTTGGAACTCTGGACTTCAAGGGAGTGCACCCTTGTGCGCCACATCAGTTGGGCTTCCACAGAAGTTGAAACAGTTAGGAAAGGCTGAGGAAATGGCATCTTTGCCTTACATGTGTAAAGTGTTGTCGACAACACTTCGGTGCACCAAATCATGTACATAAATACAATTCGGCCTCTGCATTGCCTCATTCTTAATAAGACAACTATGAAACACCATCTCGCCAGCGCTTCATCAACCTTGCGAAAAGAAACAATTTCATTTTGCTATCTCATAATGAGCTTAGGAATCCTCTCCAACTTTTTTTTTCCTGCGATTTCGCTTCGAAGTATTCTAAAAATATTCTAGAAATATTGGAGAAATATTCGAAAGATATACCATTCGATTGTCACTCACACTTTAATATTCGAATTCACTTTGCACCCAAAATTTTGCTATTCGCACAGCTCTACTAAAAATCGCTTTCTCTTCTCTCGACAAGTGATGCTACATACTGAAAAATCGCTGCGTCACAGGCCAAAGCATCGCCATTGGCTGATTTGAGCATGGCGCGCGCTCGGAAGTTACTGGGGAGTTCCTGATTAACGACAACGTTAATCAGGAAATTTTATGGGATATATTGAAAGGGATGGCCATAGGCGACGACTGTATACAGCTTCCGAGAGAGATATACCGAGACAATAGAGTTTGTATAGAATGGGATAGAACACGGTAGCAAAGAGGACGTTGATATTAGCAAGGGGCTAAGACAAGGGTGTCCTTTGTCCCTATTGTTATTCATGCTGTACATGGTGAGGATGGAAAAGGCGCTAGAAGGTAGCAACATTGGTTTTAATCTGTCACACAAACAAGGCGGTGTGATGATTGAGCAGAAGCTTCCAGGTTTATCTGATGCGTGCGATATTCTCTTATTTGCGGACAGTCGAGATGATATACAGCGGCTGGCGGATATATGCGGGAGGGTAGGCGAAGCTCTTGGACTAGGATTTAGTGTAACAAAATGTGGATTGATGGTATTCAATGATCCCAATGATCAGGCGGTGTCAATAGAGGTCCAAGAAATACCGAGGGATAAGCGAATACAAGTACCTCGGAGTATGGGTAAATGAGGGTGATAGATACGTGGAGGTACAGGAAAAAGCCTCGGCAGCAAAGGGAAAGAGGAATGCTGCAATAATGAAGCGCGTAGCGTTGTGGGGATTCAACAGGTACGAGGTGCTTCGAGGTTTGTGGAAAGGTGTAATGGTTCCGGGACTTACTTTTGGGAACTCAGTGGTGTGCATAAGGTCAGAGCAGCGATCAGGAATGGATGTAAACCAAAGGACTGCGGGACGCCTTGCGTTGGGCGCTCACAGGGAAAGACGACGAATGTTTTGAGGAGAGGGAAGCTCAGAGCAAAAATAAAGGTTCGAAGAGAGGCTAAGGAATATGAAAGAGTAGATGGGCAGAAAAGGTGTTCCGTTATTTGTATAGGAAGAGCGTCGACACACAGCGGAGAAAAACTAGGAGGTTTACTAGTAAATATACGGCTGGCTGTGTAAGCGATATGGCAACAAAGAGCGAAAACTCAGAGAGGCGGAGAGGATTAACTGGATGGCAGCGATGGAGAAAAAACCGGCTCAGAGTAACTACCAAAAGGGCAAAAATGAAATAAGGAGGGAAGCATTTTATGATAATCAAGGGGAAGCACTTTACTGTTCGAAGCGAGATCGGGTTGCCTTAGAACGCGTAGTTATAAAGCGAGATTTAGTAAAGAACAACAACAGTGCATATATGCTGTGGGCAAGATAAGGCAACGACGGAGCATGTTCTGATTGCATGTGGAGATATACACCCAGGTGTACGCTTAGGCACGAGCCTGCATAAAGCCTTGGGTTTTAGGGACTACAATGGAAAGCTGAACACGCACACTATAGAAATAAGTAAGAGACGGTTAGAGTATTGATGGCAGAAAACTAGAGAGAAGGGACAAAAATAAATAGTGGGAAAAATAAGGACATTCTGCCGTAAAGGGCAGAGAACTGGGCTATGAATTTGCGTTTTTTTTTTAATAGTTAGATTTAATCGAAATAGACAATTAAGGCATTAGGCTAATAAAAAAACAAAAAAAAAGCTTTTTGTCTTTATTTGTCGAGCCTGGTGGCACACTTGTCCCCGACCCGTTATAAAGGGGACTCTCATAGCATCCATTCATCTATCCATCCATCCATCGGGGGCCGCCGCGACCTGTCCGCGCGTGCACGCGCGATCGTACTGCAAAGCCGCACGTCCGAAGCACGGTCTATGTATATTCTTACACCGTGGTCCGAAGCACGGTGTGTCCGAAGGAAAAAAAAGAGAGAGAGAAAAAGTGCTCAAGGTCAAGAGGCCCGCGTGACGTACTTTCTGTCCCCGTGCCATCGCTCCCTGCTTAGCTTCCAGCGCTTTCGTTGGGACGAGAGAACAGAAAAACAATTGCAGCGTGCGACAAATCTTTAACTCCGCTCGTACTGGGCGGATTCTGAAAATATTTGCTCTCCCAGGGTACGTCACGTGCAAGGCGGCGGTTGGCAAAACACCCCCGCTGGTGGTTCAGCGTGGTACAGTCGCGCGGTGCTTGGGACAAGCTTTTGCGTGTTTTTTTTATTTTTTAAAAAAAAAGCTTACACTTCATATTAATGTAGCAAGATTAGCTGTGGTATGTTTCAGAGGACATCTGGGTGTGTGGTAAACTGCGTGACGAAAAACTTGCCACGCTGGCTGGCTGTTTATCATGGAGAAGTGAACACACGTGGCGGCCTGTGCGAGGAACAGCGGCACCGTCTTCGAAAATGTGCAGCGTGTGTAGTGTGCTTTGAAAGGCATCGAGAATATTGGTTCACCTTTACGGATGGCGAAACTGAGAATATTGTGTATGTTGTGTGAATAACGATGCATCTTGTTTGCGAGAAAATTGGCACTCGTTGTGGGCCGGTGGCAGTAACCGGTTGTCGACTGAACATCACGATTCTACATTTTAGTCAAGGTAAAAATGCATTTGACGCGATCATCTGCGTGTGCGTACATCTCAGCGTTTGTGCTGCGTGCAGAAAAATAGTTCTTGATCTCCGGACTGAAAGGTACGACTACGCATGAGCTATTAGCATGTTCTAGCATTACCGATGCTGCATATACGCTTCGCCACGGCGAATGAGCAAACCCAATAAAGGTATAACTTGTATTATCGGAGACCTCATACGTCTTAACGAGAACAGTGAAGATTCTTGTTTAGCATATACTTGGTACCTTTACGGCTCGATCTTTATGAAGTGACAACGCGCATTAGAAGTTTGTGTATCGGACCTAAAGGAGCAAAGTAACTATGCAAACACGTTGTAGGCATCAGATGCAGCGAGGTAACTGCGCAAGAGATTGTAGATATAGTTAAGTTAGCGGGTAAATAAATCGCATAAATTTTCACTGGGTTATGAGGAACGGCGTAGGAGAGAACTTCGCTTTAATTTTCACGGGGATTTGTTAACCTCAGCCTAACGCACGGCAAAAAGTGTTTCCTTCTTTCTTTTTTTTTTTTTTTTTGTTTTCATTCATCTTCGATCAGAATTTTGGGCAGTGAGTAGAACCTTACCCTTGACCTCGCGCACAGCAGCTCGAAACCATGCTGCCGCCAATGCTGTACCTCGTTTAAAGGGACACTAAAGGGAAATATTAAGTCGACGTTGATTGTTGAAATAGCGATCCAGAAACCTCGTAGTGCTACTTTCGTGCCAAGGAAAGGCTTATTTTGAAAGAAAATCACGTTTTAGTGGTCCGCATCGCGTTAGCGCACTTCAAATCACCCGCCTCTGATTCGGAATATCTGATGTCACTGTTTCCGTGCCCAACGTTGCCCGCCTTTACTGCGCGGCCGACGACACTAGCAGCAGCAGAGCGAAAGTAGCGGGAGCCATAGCAACAACAACGGCCATTGTACAGTAGCCATTGAACAATACTCCGCTTGCTTGGTGCAACTGGGCTCCGCTAGATGGCGCCACCTATCCAGCCTAACCAAGCGAAAACGCAATTTTTGAACCACAGGCGCCTTTCGCCATAGAACGCCAGGCGGTTCATTTTTCTATGAATTAAATAGAAACGGACAAGGAGCATTTTATTACGTGTTGTAATGCACGGAAGCTTCTTTTTTACCACATCTGGTTTGATTACCAGTGATTAATTGTAGCCGGCAGCTGCGATGTCATTGGGATCGTTTCCTAGATGTCCCACTGGTAGCGCATGTGGTGTCATACATTTGCCTTAAATTCTCGATTAGTAGAGCACTGCTGTTGATAATATTGATGTTTTAGACATTCCCAAACATTGATCTTTCACTCTGACGCAAATTGTTATTTGCCTTTAGTGTCCCTTTAAAACTGCAGTGCACATGTCGCGATGGAAATTGCGTACGTTCACATCCATGCCACGCAAATATTTCTCAAAGCACCAGTCACCGCGAACATGCAGAACGTTCGCTTTCAAAGATAAGATTTTTTTACGACTGCTATCTAAGACGAGCAAATCACCACGTGTTAACCTAACAGAATCGTTCATTATAGGCAGTGACATATTCTTTCAAGAGCTGTGACATTATTAAAAAGCTATTCGCAGAAACTTCTGTCGAATGAATGCAGACACACGCAGCGCTGCTATGCAGAGAGATCCCGCCGGCGGAACTTTTTTGCCAACCAGCCCCTGCTCCGAGGGACGTCACGCTGTTTGCAAACAGGGAGAGGTCTATTTGTGAGGCAATAAGCTCCTTTACTGAATTCATTCCATGGCTACTTGGAAAACTGTTACAGGGCCCCTTTAAGCGCACACCCAAATAATTCAGTTCAACTATTTCCTAATGGTAGCAATCGTATTCTCACCTTCATCGTGTCCGCTTTCCCTGTGGGCAGATCGTAACGGACGCACTCGGCTTCGTCGAAAGGCGCTTGGTCGAAGGGACACCTCGCTCCGTCACTTCCGGAGTTGGCCGTGTGGCACGACTCGCAGAGAGCGTGCAAGCATGGTAAGAGTACAATTTCTCTAGGAATCATACGGCAGATACCGCAAAGACATGATGCGTGCACCTCGTCAACAAACCGCGTCGGTCGCCAGTTGACGCCCGCGAGAGGGTGGTCTTGAAAACGGTAGACTCGTCCAATATCATGCATAGTGGTGTTTTCATAAACGAATGGCGTGGTCCTCAAAGGAAGGCGACGACGGCGAAGACGACGGCACAATCTCTCGCACCAGAGCCGACTGGCTTGTGACTCGTGAGCGTCGTGAGGGCCACGGAACCGAGCAGAGAGAGACGGTGGGGGGGGGGGGGGGGGCTCACGTGGCTGAACATGTTTGTGAGCAAAGTGACCGTCGCGCTGTGGTGCAGAGCGATCCCCATTCAGAGCGCCATGACGTTGGAGGTTGGTGGGGAGAGTGCCACTGCATGGGCACGGAGCAACACCCTCTAGACTGTGCCCGGAGGCAGAGTGGGGGGAGAAAGGGGGGTGGGGGGACCGGCACTCACAATGTCACGAGACGTTCATGTGGGGAGAAGCAACTGTTCCCTGGAAGTCAGTAAGCTGACGCACGGGCGGTCTGGTGGCAAGCCAACACAAGCGCGCGCCTCCAGACCCGGCCGTGGCCGACGTTTCGTTTCCACGACAGAGGAACTTGTCGGACGAGGCGCGTCAAGTGCACATACCTTCACGGGGCACGTGCAGACAAGGGTCGGTGAAGACCGCGTGATTCGAAGTTGGGAGGCCTTCGAGCCTTTCACAGAGGGACGCGAAACCAGTCTTTTCGTTTCGCTCTGAGTTGAGCCAATTGCAAGGTAGTTCTCGCATCTCCCGCGGTCAGAATTGGTCCGAGGGAGACGGTTAAAACGTCTGAGAACCTGCTGTACATAAGCTTCAGCTTGTAAGTTGTGTTGTATGTAAACCTGCTATCATTAATCTCTCCAGGTTTCTCCCGACAATGAGTCTCTGGTTCATCCTCAGGCTGAACGACAAGCGCAGGTACCAGAAGGAAGAACCATAACTTTACCATAATCTACTTTGTGGTTTCATTCACACTGGCTGCTCTAACAGCAATGACAGATAAAACAAAAAAACGCCAGGCCTGCGCGGAACGCGCAGCATAGTCACAAGCGAAAGCTGGAAGAGCGGCCTTTCTAGAGCCTTTTTAAACACTCTTGGGACAACTACTAAAAGCACACTTGCTTGGTACCCACTATGCCATAAATCATCATGATTTTTGTATAGTGGGGAAGCGTCCACTATGCCATTATTCGTCATTCTTCGGAACAGCGTGGTACCCGCTAAACACATGTAGGGCAATATGTGAACTTTGTTGATGGTGTGGCTGACGACGATGAAGAATTAGGCCTGAGGCTTTTGTAATGGGTTGGAACATTCCATTACCCACTCGTTACGCAACTCACATTGTGTGGTGCCTGGTTGTTACTTTACTGTTCTAAAACGTTTTATTACACATGTTAACGCGATTTCTTACCAGACATGAAGCCTGCATAGCGTCAGTTTGCAACGGAGTTTCAAGCACCGGCGTAGCTCTTTGGCATTTGCAATTTCGTCTTTATAAGAACCAGGTGCCTCACACTCAAATTGATATAGGTTTTGAAGATTTTGCTTTAACACCGTTTGTTCTAATTTTCTGTGAAAGCCCCTCACAGATCCAATTTCTATAGCTATTGCCCGAACTTATTGTTTGGAAAATTCCCAAGAGGCAAACAAAGGCATGTCAGCTGACGAACAGCTGCTCAGTGCTACGCGGACGCGAGCAGTAAGCTCCTGGTCATTCACAATTGAGGAGTTATGATAGTTTTCTTGAACGCTTCAGCTCAAAAACTTCGTGCTTACGCAGCTCCACTGTTAAAAACTATAGTATCTGGGCAGTTTCCTTTCAATCCTTTTCTCCTCGTATTTGCTACACTGACTAAGTTTCCAGAGTGCCCACTGTGGTCTGAAGTGAGATCGAATGTTGCTACCTATCTGCCCCACAACAATGCTGTGATCTGAGTAGGAAACAGGTTCCATTTTTCATGACACGTCACGGGAAACAAGTGGTGCTGAAGGGTAAATGCGATCAAGTCCAGAGGTACGACGCTTTGCGTTACAGAGGTGCCCGTGTTCGATCACGCAATATTCGTACTTTGCATTCAGAGGAACCCACACGTCAAGCCTTACTCGATGAATACCGCAACGCAAAAGTCAAATTTATACCAGATCTTTATTCGTGAGGGTTATTGGTCACTAAGTCAAGTGAAATCATGTCATAATTTGAAACTTATTGCAAATAATTGTTCAGCGCCTCTCCTGAAAACGAAAACGAAGATCCGGTAACGCAGTTTTTGACATATGTGACTCCTCTAATTGACGAGGAATGTGAATCTATTAGTGGGCCAATCACTATACAAGAAATAGATCTTGCCATTGAACAAATACCATTGTCAAAAACACCACGACCTGATGGAATGTCAGGCGAGTTTTATAAAACATTTAAATCATTACTGTGCCCTGTACTGCTCGACATTTTTACGCAGTTTTAATCTGGAGACGCTTCCTCGATATTTTACTAAAAGCCACACTGTTCTAATTCCAAAATAAACTTCGTCAGGTTGACGGCTACGGACCAATTACATTGTGCAACGTTGACTATAAAATTTTTGCAAATGTGCTTTCAAACAGACTTCAATTTGCAATGTCGATTCTTGTTGGTGCCCATCAGACTTGCGGTCTAAAAAGTCGCTCATTACAGACTAACATACATATCGCTCGCACAGTATTGGAACATTGTTCACACTCACATGAACAACTGCCAATGCTAGAAGTATACACTTAGCGAAGGCCTTTGGTCGGGTTCATCATTCTTTTCTGTTTTCTATGCTACAATGATTGTTCGACCCGTTTGATTGTTAATGGCCATCTGTCAAAGCCTGTGTCCCTTAACTGCTGCTCAAACTGTGAAAGTGCTCAAACTGTGAAACAAGGCTGTGCGTTGTCACCAATGCTTTTTGCTCTTTACTTGGAGACACTGTGCTTAAGCGTAATTCGTTCTTGCAACGTCCGCGGTATCAGTGTTTATGGGAATGAGATAAAAGTAAGGGGTCCACCTTCTGTAGTCTTTTACGAAATAATGTCAGTTGAAGTTTAGTGCTTGCCCTGTGCACTGTGCTTCTTCTCTCAGAGTTCCTTCGCTTTCTACTTTTGCGCTAAAAATATGTCGCTTGTTATACGAATAAACAAACGTTCCTAGAAAACATGAAAAGTGTGGGCGAATAGTACCTTAAGAATGCCGCGAAATATATGGCACACTAACCCATATCAGGAACAAAAGATTCGCAGCGATTACTTCGCACACCATTTAACATTTCAATCAAAGCATCCCTAATATGAAGTCGCGTTAATTCATGAAGGTGGAAGGAGGTTATAGCAGTGTATTGAGAAAAACAGACAGAAACTTCCTTGAAATAATCATTTGAATTTATTGAAATGGTAGGTTCAATGCTGACGATTTCTTGGCTTCGTCGTTATATGGCGTTGCGGCAGACATTTTCAACCCACGATGTCATTAGGAGAAAAGAAGAATGGACGCACTCGACGCGTTAAGCGCAGTGATAGGTGCTCGATTGTTGGGCACGCAAGTTTTCCCTATGTACTTTAAGCGTAGTAGATATAGAACTGCAACGACCCGGAAAAACGATCAGCTTTCAGAGTGCCATGTCTTACCCAGAATGTGATATGAGAATGCTTGGTATGCTCTTTGTCATACTCGCAACGGCATGGTTCAAAAACTGGCGGCAGAGTAAAACGGCTGCCGTCGGGACGCGTCGTAGGACAAGACTTTGAAAGAAGGCGCTGCATACGGCAAGCCCTCCAGCATGCCGTAAAACTCGATACGAAAATACATAAAGTTAACATCCTGAGAGACTTCGAGGTTGAAGTAGGAATCCCTCGTGTGCGCAACCGTTATCCTACAAAGCGTTGTGCCTCCATCTCCCTGCGATGGCACGTGCTCGGGAAGGTTGTCGAGGAGTAACACATAGCGCCCGTTTTCCAGTGTTCTTCTCCATGTACAACTTGGCTCCGACGGATCGCAGATGAAGCTTAGGTGACATTCAACACTCGTAGGTCCGCCGGGCAGTGACAAAATGTGCTGGTAAGTACTGCCAGGAAATTTTGTGCATGTCTTTTACAGCAGCCGCTGGCATGCGCGCGAAGAAATCAAGCTTTCGAGTTATCTCCTCCTCCAGCCACAACAACGACGGAGCCGACTGACGGGCCCTTTCAGCGGAACTTTGCCGAGGAGTAGGCTCTTTCAACCACGTCGAGGCAGTCGCGGCCGCGACTTCAGTCGCCATATCTTTCGATTCTACGACATCGCTAGGAGTCCCAGCCGATGTGGACCCCTGGTTCACGAGGTGTTCTGCGGGCGTGTTAGTGTTCCTCTCAACAGCAGGCTTATCGTTGTCCCTAAACGGAGTCTCAACTTCTTCAAGCACATCACCGACGTCTTGATGTGACAGTGCTTTTGATTCCAAGGAGGCGTTCTGAGTGTGTGCTGGAGCGACAGCCCCGCCGCATCCGGCCAGGTAGTGCATCGGCAGGTCCCTGTGCAGGACGCTGTCACCGCAACACGCACATTCCGTGACGTGGAACGTGCATTCCTTCTCGTAATGTTCCAGCATGCCTTCCACAGGACCCTCGAAATGGCACCCGTGGGCTTCGTTCCAGCAATGAACCTTAATGGCAAACAGATCAAGAAAGCAAAAGAACACAAGCTATTTAGCAGGTCCATGTAATCTTCACGACTACCCTATAGGGTAGTCGTGAAGAACGTATACAGTTATATTTTAGTCACTAGTTATCGTTTAGTCACTGCACAGCACTGATGTGCCACCGGAATGCAAGGAGACAATGGGGAATATCTTGTATTGCGGATAAAGGCGACTAATAATGCTCAAATTCTTGAACATATCAGACTAGCACCGGCGTGTGTAACTTCGTGCGGTCGTGCTCTCCCTTTCTGTCTGCCTCTATCTTTCAATTTCCCTCATCCCACTCTCCAGTGCATGGTGGCATTCCAGTTTTTCTAGATTGGTTAACATTCCTGCTTTTTCTCTCTCTCCAGCTCCTTCCTTCCTTGTTTGTTCCTACTGTCTCTCTTTAGCACCCACACTTACAACTGAGCTTACATTTGATGCGATCGGGGCGATTTGATATCCTCAAAATGTTATTCTTATTTAACTCAATTCTCTTTATTCACCAGAATAGAATAGAAAAATGGTATGGATTGGCTCCGAGGCTAAAGGCCAAGAAAAAGCAGCTTGAGGGCACCCAGAGGACCAGTAGCATGGCAACATGCAACAGCATACAAGGGGTTTACAAAAGAGGCATGCCTATGAATCATACATTGTTTGTAAAATTGTACAAGTAATTACTCAGATAGCAGAAAACAATTTCGAAACACAGGTAAAACCTATAAGTATACCCGTAAACCCGTAAAAGTACCAATGTCGTAATACTACAATTTGTTTGCCAAAACGAAGAAGAAATGGTAGTACTACAAGTATATCAGCCATCAAATATAGAAAGCAAATACACCAATGCTGCTGACTGTAACGTAATTCTCTGGTTGAAGTCGATACGCTTTTTTTACGTTCTTCCTGTGTAGCTCTTTTGACCTGCCGGTGATTCGCAGCTACGCTTACAACATATAGACGAGCTGCATAAATGCCAGCAACACTGTAAAAAGCCCCGAAATGTTCAAGCAACTCTGGGCTAAGCCGCCATCGTGCATGAAGACAAATAAAAAAACACGCAAAAACGCGGCGTTCGCGCGAGTGAAAAGAAGTATGAACGACGCTTCATTTCGATGTGAACATTTTGTGTGATCCAGATGATATGCATGCCGGCCAAACGCACAGGACTGCTCATGAACAATGGCGGCCGTTGGCTGTTTTCTGTACATACGTACAGATGGCGCTGCAACGAAATCTTTTTTGCAACTCGTCTATTGTCGCAAGTTGTTCATATCTTTTGTTCGCGTTGCACCGCAACACTGGTGGAGGTGCTTGGCACGGTCGCGTCGATCAACATTGCGACTGTGTCAATCATCTGCTGTTTAAAGTCGCTCCATGTTGACAGACTGCCCTCTCTGTTTTCATGCCAAGTACGAGCGCTGTCGTCAAGCTAGAAATAGGCGCCGCAGAACTTTTGCTCAGCAGACCACTGGTTGATCTTGGCAACACGGTCATAGTGGGCAAGCATAGTCTTTAACGTGTTTCAATATATCCATGGACCGATTATGCCTATATACAGCCGGACATACTTTACCTACTAATGGTTGTAGTCAGCCTGGCATGTTTTGTTGCGATCGCTTCAAATATTACGCGCAGCTTCATAATTCATTAATGGTCGAGTTATAGAAGTTCGACCGGGAGTTCGGTAAAAGGCAGCCACCGAGTTAACCGAAAGCCGGAGGAATGTTCGCAGCCACGAACGGGGGCTGCACGGAAAGAGTAACAGATTCCAAGGTACCTCCTCTCCTTTTAAGCGGTATACTTGGAGAGAGCGCTCGCATGCGTTATGACATCCAACACAATCTCCTGATGCAGGTGGCTGTTGGTTGTTCACAGGAAAACTGATTTCCTGTCGATGTCGGAAGGTGGAGCGTTTCGCGTGCAGTTGCTCGAGACGTGCTTTAAACTTGATTCGTAATATGTTCTATGTTATATTAGCAGTTGCAATTGTACCCCTCAGTTACTCATCAATGCAATGTTATCAGCGAATCGCAGGTTACTAATGTACTCTCCATTAACTGTTATCCCTAAGCAGGCCCGTAGCCAGAGGGGGGGGGGGGCCTAGGGGCCCGGCCCCCCCCTCCCGAAATTCGGATGGAAGGGGGGTGTTTTACCGAGGAAAAATAATAAAAATGGGTGTTTTTTAAGGCTTTCAACAAGTGAGCCCCCCCCCCCCCCCCCCCCGAAAAAAAATTCCTGGCTACGGGCCTGTCCCTAACACTTCCCAATCTAGGGTCCTGAATACCTACTGTAAGCACGCTGTGAATAGCAGTGAGTAGATCGTGTCTCCCTGCCTTACAGCCTTCCTTATTGGGATTCTATCGCTTTCTTAATGGAGGACTATGGTGGCTGTGGATCTGCTATAGATTTCCTACAGTATGTTTATATATGCTTCATCGACGCCTTCATTCCGCAATGCCTGCATGACTGCTGGACATGCAAAGGAGAAGAGTAGGTATGAAAACTGATATGCATTATACTAAAGTAATGTGTAACGGTCTCAGAAGAGAACAGCGCTTTGCGATAGGTTGCGACACACTGGAAGCAGTAAAGGAATACGTCTACTTAGGACAGGTAGCAACCGCGGAGCCGAACCATGACAGTAAAATAACTAGAAGAATAAGGATGGGGTGAAGCACATTCCTCAAGCATTCTCTAATCATGAATGATACTTTACCACCATCCCTCAAGATTAAGGTATATAAAACCTGCATCTTACCGGTACTTACCTACGGAGCAGAAACCTGGAGGCTTACAAAGAGGGTTCAACTTAAAGGGACAGTCTACCGTCGTTCATCACTTTTATGTTTTGTATCGCAATGAAAAGCGTACCGTCTGAAGTGCCGAACCTTGCAGCGGTTTCTCTGGAAAGTGAGTAGAAATTTTTAAAACAGAATTTTGCGATCTGCATTCGGTCCTCTTCCATTGGTGGGATGAATGCCCACAACACTGGTTGGTGGAGGCGATGACGACTGTAGTGCCGGTGAAAGTCGCAAACTGAAACCGCGCGCTCTTTTTTGCAGACTTCATCAATTTTTTGTTTAATAATAAAACAAATACCGTAGTGGTCGTTTAAGCACGCATATTGTCAGATAAAGTATTGTTACCACGGTTTCTCCAGCTTTGTTCAGTCTGCCTGACAAACCACCGCGGTCGAGCGGAAAAGTTGGTCTGTTCCAGCAACACTGGTACGCCGGGGTTGTGAAACGAACTGTAGTGGTTCTACTCATGCCAACCGCGCTACTAAAATGAACATAAGGAGTGCTTCACAAAACAACAGAAGGTTCCTGCTGTCTTTCAGTTATGTTTAGGTGTTCTGTGTTGTATATGCGATATGAGAGCCAGCATGGACGCCCTGGTGAAGTGGAACGTAATGGCAAAATCTTCTTCAATGTAGCACCTTGGTGAATGGTGTGCACTTTACTGATGAGGACTCGTGCTACGTTACTAGATTACGTTGGACTCACGGGCATGGTTCGAAAATTCCCTGAAGTCAGTCACGCTGCTATTCGCCGAAGACAATTTTTTTTCTTATGAGCGGTGCCGGACGCAGTGCTCGCGTTTCGCCGCCGTAGGCAGGCAGGCGAACGCGCCGCCGGCAGCGCCACCCAGCGCCTCTCCGAACGCGTGAGGAAAAAAACAATAATTACTCTTTTTCGCAACCTAAAGCTGCCTCAAGTGCGTAAAATACAATTTCAAGTTACACATGTTTGTTTTTAAGCAAAATGAGTCTACCTGCGAGGATTTCTTGTCCGACCAATAGATTGAACCACATCGCTGTTTGGTGACGCTAGCGGTCATTCTTTGTAGACTTTCGACGTCAAATTAAAATTATCATTCTTTTTTTGTGGAACAAAAGCATGCTCATTGCCGCCGATGTGATGAACGATCTTCTCATTTTCGCCACAATCAGAAAAATTTTTCCGACTCGGAAAAAATTTTCTGATTGTGGCGAAAAATGAGAAGATCGTTCATTTCATCGGCGGCAACGAGCATGCTTTTGTCCCATAAAAAATGAATTATAATTTTTATTTGACATTGAAAGTCTACAAAGAATGACCGCTAGCGTCACCAAACAGCGATGTGGTTCAATCTATTGGCAGGACAAGAAATCCGCGCAGGTAGACTCATTTTGCTTAAAAACAAACATGTATAACTTGAAATTGTGTTTTACGCACTTGAGACAGCTTTAGGTTGCTCCAGAGAGTAATTTTAGCTTTTTTTCTCACGCGTTCAAAGAGGCGCCCGGTGGCGCTGCTGGCGGCGCATTCGCCTGCCTGCATACCTACGGCGAAGAAACGCGAGCACTGCGTCCGGCGCCGCTCATAACAAAAAAATGTCATCGGCGAATAGCAGCGCGACTGACTTCAGGGAATTTTCGAGCCATGCCCGCAAATCCAACGTAATCTAGTAACGTTGCGCGAGTCCTCATGCGTAAAGTGCACACCAGTATTCACCGAGGTTCTGCATTGGAGATTTTGCCATCACCTTCCGCTTCACTAAGGCGTCCATGCTGGCTCTGATATCGCATATGCAGCACAGAACACCTAAACATAACTAAAAGACAGCAGGAACCTTCTGTTCCTTTCGTTTTTGTAGCAGGTTTGGCATAAGTGGAACTACTACAGTTCGTTTCACAACGCCGGCGTATCAATGTTGCTGGAAAAGGCCAACTTTTCCGCTCGACTGTGGTGGTTTTTCAGGTTGAATAAACAAAGCTGGAGAAACCGTGGTAATAATACTTTATCTGACAATTTGTGAGCTTTAAACGACCACTAGGGTATTTGTTTTATTATTAAACAAAAAATTGATGAAGCCTGCAAAAACTGCACGTGGTTTCAGTTTTCGACTTTCACCGGCACTACAATCGTCATCGCCTCCACCAAGCAGTGTTGTGGGCATTCATCACACCAATCAAAGAAGACCGAACGCAGATCGCGAAATTCTGTTTTAAAAATTTCTACCCACTTTCGACAGAAACCGCTGCAAGGTTGGGCACTTCAGACGGTACGCTTTTTCTTGCGACACAAAACAGAAAAGCGATGAAGGGCGGTAGACAGTCCCTTTAAATTGAGGATGACGCAGCGAGCAATGGAAAGGAAAATGATAGGTGTAATCTTAAGAGACAGGAAGAGAGCAGAGGGGGGTCATGGAACAAACTAGGGTTACGAATATCAAAGTTGGAGTCAAGAAGAAATGGACATGGGTTGGGCACGTAGCACGTAGGCAGGATAACCGCTGGTCATTAAAGGAAACACTGGACTCCAAGAGAGGGTATACGCGCGAGAGAGAGGCAGCAAGTTAAGTGGGCCGATGAGATTAGGAAGATTGCGGGTACGGCGTAGCCGCCGCAAGCAGAGGACTGGGTTGATTGGCGGAACATGGGTGAAGCCTTTGCCCTGCAGTGGGTGCATCAGGCTGATGATGACGATCATACTAGCAGTTGATATTTTTTAGATGGTGCGTGTGTTTCTGCACAAATCTATCCCCCCAAGTTACCTCGCCTTCCACATTTCGTGTCAGTACTCCTCAGAGCGCACATCTAAAGAATTCAGTTGAACACTTTTGTAATGGGAGCAATTGTTTTCTCACCTTCATCGTGTCCGCTTTCCCGGTGGGCAGATCGTAAAAGACGCAGTCGGCTTCGTCGAAAGGCTCTTGGTCGAAGGGACACCTCGCTCCGTTGCTTTCGGAGTTCGCCTTGTGGCACGATTGGCAGAGAGCGTGCAAGCATGGCAAGAGTACAGTTTCTCTAGGAATCATGCGGCAGATACCGCATAGACGTGATCTGGGCACCTCGTCAACAAACCGCGTCGGTCGCCAGTTGACACCCGCGATAGGGTGGTCATGAAAACTGTGCAGTCGTCCACGCTCCTGCATAGTGGTCTCTTCAGAAACGAATGGCGTGGTCCTCAGAGGAAGGAGACGGCGGCACAAGCTCTCGCACAAGAGCGGACTGGCTTGTATTACCTTGTGAGGGTCGCGGAACCGAGTGGAAAAAGCAGTGGGGGGTGCGCGGTCATGTGGCTGGACATATTTGTTAACAAAGTGCCCCTCGGGCTGTGGTGTAGAGCGATCCCCATTCATGCAGGAGGCGGAGGGGGGGAGTGCCATTTCATCGGCAAGGGGGGTGGGGAAGGGGGGGGGCATTAGCACTAGGAATGTCGCGAGTCGTTCATGTGGGGAGAGGCGTACGGGTGCAGACCGGCCATGGTTGACGTTTCTGCGACAGAGGAACTTGTCGGACGAGGCGCGTCAAGTGGACATACGTCTACGGGGCACGTGCAGACAGGGGTCGTTGCAGACGGCGGGATTCGAAGTTGGGCGGCCTTGGAGCATTTCACGGGGGGACACGAAACCCGTCTTTTCGTTCCATTCGGCGTTGAGTAAATTGCAAGCCGGTTCCCGCGTCTCCCGCGGACGGAAGTTGTCCGAAGGGCACGGTTATTCGCACTGTCCGTAGACTGTCGCGCCGCACAGCGGACAGAGAGAGAACCGCCACGAGGATGATCAACAGGCGACGCAGCACAGCGGAGAGAGAGAGAAACGCCACGAGGGTGATCAACAGACGACGCAGTGCTTTCACGTGGCTAGCGTGGGCCCTGCCAGCACCTGCCACGCAGGCAGAGGGGCTTTTGTTTACCTTTTTCGCGCTCACGATGGTTAAGAGTGGCAATGTCTAACATACGGGCGCCGTGCTCCGGTGCGCAAAAAATCTGTAGGCAAGCCTGCAAGAAGCGGGAGTGGGAGAAAAAGAAAGCACGAACTGGACACGTGCAAATAGAAAACTCACGCACGCGTGCGCTACGTTTGAACGTTTTAGTGCAATTCTCCTGTTCTGAGCACCATTCATCAATCAGCTCTACGATTTTCCGAAGTTATCTTGGTCGAATCGGTTCTACGTTCAATCTCGTAGCCAGGGGGGGCGGAGAGAGGCAGGGTTCTATGAGCTTCTTCCATCTCCAAATTGTTGCTTCCTCAAATAGGCACTTAAACAGTTAAGGCCTTCAGTAAATGGTTCCTCCCCCTTCGGACTAAATTCCTCGCTACGAGCCTGCCAACGACATACACATAACACTCACAAAGAACTCGGCCCAACTCGCAACGGTTGAATCAAAGCAATAAAAAATGCTATATATAGGCCACTACTTGCCTACTCCTTCGAATGACATCGACTCCCAGAATGAGTCGGATATGCCTAATTTTTACTGTAAAGATAACCTTATATATGATATCTCCTAAACGCTCCGTAATTTCAGCCGCCCGCCCCAACCTTCATCCAATAAACATGTATCTTTCATAACAAAACTGCCGACACCGGTGAATGATTTGTTTCACAAGCTTAATGCTCATGATAAATCGAATAAATCCTAGCATTGTATTTAGTGGTCGAAGTCATTCATGTTTAATATCTACTCCAATTTCCGAGAGATAACAGAATTCCTTCACCACATTACAGCTTGAAGCAATGTGTTTTCGGGAGTGACAAAGCGTCGTGTTTGGCGTAGATGGTGCGTTTCTACCCCTTTCCTCTTTGAAAACCGCCCATGACGCCTTTCAAGACAAAAAGTGGGCGATCTGCGTCACACTACATAAAATAATGCAGCCGCTGTTCAACTGATAGAGAGCGGCATGGCAGCCCCAGTTGGTTTGTGTCGTCGCAACATTTATTCGTAGGAAAACCGACGCGACATCTGCGGGGACAAGCGGGTCAGTGCAGCGGAGAATGAAGAGGCACTCGATGCTCGCAAATCGTGCTGAGGCGCTGCTTCGTGTTCGCCACCATAAGAATGGTTTTTTTAGAAATTTGTGCCCATTTCCTCCTGATTTGGCACGTAATCGTAATCTATTTCAATGTGGAACGCAATGCCACGAAATAAAAGCGTCATGGTTTCATTACAGTTGTCAAAACAAGTTCTACAACACGCTTCCAAGCCCTCCTACTCGCTCGCTATCCTCCTCCGGACCGCCATGTTGGTTTACTTCGCGCGCCACCTATAGACCTTTTCACTGAAGGCTCCCTGGGCGCCGCCATAGTGCTCTCTGGGCTGTTGTTAACATGCGTGACCCCCCAAAAATGCACGCCCGAGCCTGTGACGTCGGCTTTTGTGCTCCCGTGCAACAGCCCAGAAAGGAGGGGATCCTCCTCTCCGTTAAAAAGGTCTATAGGCCGCGGACAGTAAACTTGCTGTACATAAGCTTCCAGCTTGTATACACAGCCTTATATGTAAACCTGCTATATTAAATCTCCAAGTTTCTCCGGAATGTGAGCCTGTGGTGCACCGACATCACCGATTAGTCGTTCATCCTCAGGCTGAACGACAAGCGCAGGTACGAGAAGGAAGAACCGTAAATTTACTATCGTCCTACTTTGTGGTCCCTTCACGCTGGCGGCTGTAACAACAATGACAGATAAAAAATTCAGGAACCCTTGCCCGATCGGGAAAATGGCAGGCAAGCAAAGCTTCCTCTGTGCGTGCCTGGCGTACTTCTTTTTCCTTTTCTTTTCTTTCTTTCTTCCTTCATTTCTTTCTTTCCTTTTTCCTTCCTTTCTTTCTTTCTTTCCTTCTTTCTTTCTTTCTTTCCATCGCATTGTGCAATGCTCCCTCCTATTTAATTCCACGCAATAACGACGGTCATGTGCTCATATCCAAGCAGCAATGAAATGTGGCAACGTGAAATTAAAGACGACCTCGACAAGAGATCAGAAAAGAGATAAGAGATCAGATAAGAGATACTGTTCCCGTGACTTGTAGTGGTAACCACCGTGCCATGTACTACGCCACGCTCTAACCGATTCACTTGGCCTGTCTGAAAAAAAAACATTCTATATTCCCCATTGAGTGGTGTGTGTACTTGATGGACGAGCAGGTGTGTGGACAATCAACAGAGCCTGCAGTCTTGCCAGGCGGTGTAAAACTTGCAGTATTTCAAACCTCAGTCGTTACGAAGCTGGTTGCGCTTGTTGATGTATAACAGGCCAGAATGGACACCTACACTCTTAAAAAAAAGGTTGTAGTACTTACTAACTTCGGTTTACTAACTACTTGTCACATATGTTAAAACCCTGTTATTAAGTGAAGTTAGTAACGGGAAGGTTAGTAACCATTACTACCCTCGTCTTTACAAACTCAGTTAGTAGCGGTTACTAGTCGTCTCGTTGCTAACTAGTAAAACATAGGTAGTAACGGTTACTACCCCCCCAAAAAAAAGTAGTAACCGCGATCATTTCGCCTCATTAGTTACCCGTTTTTATAACGGTCAAATTCGCGAGCATGATCATTACAGTATATCAATGGGGAATTATGCATATAATGTCGTGAAGGAGAACAGCACAGATACACAACCACTAGTCTACGCGACACGTGTAATTTGTAAGTGGTTCCAGGAGTATTTATAGCCCTACCTTTGGAGAACACAGCTGGTGCCGGTGAGCAGCTAGGCTTTACGATGAATAATTTAAGGTACGCGCCTATATTTACATAGCGTACCATTTGATTAGGTGTGCGAGGTAACACAGCGTAGAACTTTTAATCAAGCATATTAAGACAAACAATATGTTATCTCTATTTTGCATAATACCGCCTCAACATGGCTTAATAATCAAGAACCAAGACGAGGTACTAAGCTTACTAATAGCGCCTCAGCGAATTTGACTGGGTCCTCGTGCTAGTAAATAGGCTGCAAAAAGCTCGTAATAATTACTTCTAAGGTTCGTTTAGCAAGTTCGTTAAACAGGTGCATGGCAAAAAGTTAGTAACTGTACGCAAGAGGTAGTAACCATTGCAACCTATAAGTGTCTACTAACTTAGGTTGTAAAAAGGTAGGAAAAAGTTAGTAATGGCCCAAGAAAGTTAGTAACAGCCGCTGTTACTAACTTTTTGCTCGTGGTTACAAGCTTTTTACTAACTTTTTTTAAGAGTGTAGGTTCACGAGGTTCAGAGGATTCTCAATTGCTACAAATGATCAGCAAGTCACTTAGGCCAAAGCGAACGTCATACGCTGCTCGACGCTAAACAGCTGGTCACCGGCAAGCCCACGATCGGGAGAGCATGATTAATTAAACTGGTGGGTACCAACATGTGACTGTGCACATTCGAGGACCGCATTTCTGTAAGCTCGAGTCGTTGGCGGCGGTTTTTCGCTTACGACACCACCACCTAAATATGTGAATCATAACAAGTTTTGCTTGAAGAACTCTTGACCAACTTATCGATGATGATGATGATGATTATGATGATGCCACTCATTCACAAAAGGGGATGGGGAAAGAAACCGGACGGCAGGATGGTTACAGGGACCGCGCGACACCCAATTTTCGATCATATAATCTATGTTATGCGGGTTGATCCTTGTGCGTTCATAAATAAGCTGGCCAAATTTCGGCGCCTTTGGTCGAGCACAATTAATTATTAAATAATTTTATAAACATTCGAGCGGTCTGAGGGTCCGGCAACACTGGCGCACTCGCGAGCCGTGACGTAACACGTAGTTTACTGTGCGAGCGTCTGCATTCCGGCGAACGATGATGTTCCGTGGTCAGCTGCGCGTGAAATCGAGATATTATAGGCTTCATCTGCTTAATTGGCACTGGAATTGAACGATTTGCAGCGGCTAAAACATTGGTAGAAGAAGACGGCTCCACTCGATGCAGCACATTACGTCGCCGACGCATTGGCAGAATAGCGGTGGCCGGCGGTGTGTTCTGAATTATTTTTTTAGTCAACTTTTTATATATGTTTTTATATGTGTATGCATAATAGACTTCCTACTTGTATTTTTCGCTGAAAACCACAAATTGTTTGGTGACCGTGTCATGGCCCCTTTAAGGTGAAGAGAAAGTTAAAAAAAGAAAAAAAAACGGGAAATATCGTATGTGCCGTCCGCTTCAGTGGAGCAGTGGATATGGTTGACGGCTGTTGACGCGAAGGTTCGCGGGTTCGATCCCATGGCAACCGTGTTGGGCGCATTCCGATGGAGGCGAAATGCTTTCCGATGGGGCGAAAAGCCCTCCATTAAGCGTCTTTCATAATCATATCGTGGTTTTCTGGGACGTGAAACCCCAGATGCAGGCCCGTAGCCGGGGGGGGGGGGGGGGGTCCCTCGCCCCCCGGCTACGGGCCTGCATCTGCACCTTGGGGCCCGGCCTCCCCCCCGAAATTTGGATGGAGGAGGGTGTTTTACCGAGAATAAATAATGAAAATAGGTGGTTTTCAAGGTTTTCAACAGGTGCCCCCCCCCCCCCCCCCCTTGAAAAAAAGTTTCTGGCTACGGGCCTGCCCAGATATTATTATTATCGTATTTTCCACAAGCCTCACTTCTCGCGTCTTATCTTTTTTCAGACAGAATAAACAGTTCAATTCATTGTACTAGCTAGAGTGGTAGATATATCCCAGGATGAGGAAGCAACAGGTACAGTCATCAGCAAGCTTAACTGGAACGCTCCGCAGCGTGGGCTGAACTGATTTTACTGATGCCAGCCGCGAAGCGCTGGGGGCTGTTGCCGAGATTGCATCTCGGTTTGCTTGGATAGTACGCTTGGACGCATTGGAGATCCCGGGACACAGTTTTCCAACGCCTTTCAATCGTCTTACGCGCCGAGGATTCGTGCCCAACACAAATATACCTGAAGCAAGCAGCAAGCAGCCGCAGCAGCAGATTTCAGTGTACTCCAACAAAAACGGCGGCAGTGACGCTGTCGGAAACTCGCGCATGCGCAGATCATCTGGTGAGACCGGTCTACTGCATGGCAGTTGCGCTGTTCCGAGTTTCGGTTTCACCAGTGAAATTTCTCAGATTTGATTGCTCGCTAATAATTGCCGGCACTTGCTTCTGTGAAATCTGAAAGCAGCAACAGGCTCTCCGAAGGATCCATGGGCTGCAATTTACCCATTTTACCCGACTACCTGTACCTAGTCCACAGGTCGGAAACCTCACTCATGAGTCGACTCACTCAGACTCAGATCGACCCGTGAGTCGAGTGAGTAATAATGTAATATTTTCATGGTCGGTCCTCTGTTTACAATAAATTCTCTTTGCAATAAACCAGTCTTGAAATGGATACCAACGAGTCCAGTCACCTTTTCCAAGGCTCCTGCGCGCGCCGTCCAAGCCGCCCTGCTTATTAGTTAGCGCGCAGCGAGAACTGATAACCAAGCGATAGGAATTAGAGTCAGCTACGAAGTTATGGTGCGAATAATTATCTACAACGGCCGCTGCGACCGCAATTCAATCATGCGACCTTCCTGTCTGCAGTCTAGCACCGTAATCACTTGAGCACAGTGTTGCTAAATGTACAAGTTCAATATTCCACTCGGAAGTCCCTTGCGCTTCGAAAGAAACTCTGTTTGGCGGGAACATAGATGGGAGTCTATAATGAGCTCAAAGAACATCTGTTTTTTTTTTTTTTTTTTGCTTTTTTTTTATCAAGGCCAAAATTATGCATGAAAAGCACAGCCACGTTTTCCAGGCGGGTGTGCAAGGCAGAAAATATCAAAGGATTTACTCTACACAATAAACGAAAAATTCGTAGGCAGAGAGTTTCGACAAACGACGTTTGTCGAAACTCCCTGCCTACGAATTTCGAAGTTTCGTTTGTCGAAGTTTCGACAAACGGACTAGTCTTCTTCATCTCACCCTGACTCTTGCCTTTCTTTTTTGGGTTTCCAATGGCGGAAGATGACGAAACACGGTGAGTGTCCTTTAGTTTCCTTACCTTCAAGGAGTCAAGTCGGCTTGTCGAAACGTCGCCTCGAGCACAGACCCTTTACGAATTTCTCACCACGAGCTTCCATCTTCGAGGGTGGCGATGCGGGCTTGTTGGTTGGTCATACTAGAATGAGCGCCAGTGTGTGTATGTCTCCTTCTTTTGTCCGTGTCCTGGTATGCGCTCAACTCATCCTTCCATCTTCCCCTGACTTCTATTAGATCTACACAGTAAAGCACTACGCAGCCATAAGGTCGTTTTACCGTGTCGGGTAATTAGCACCCTTGCACGCTAGAGCGTGCCTTATCTCGAATCAGAACACTAGTATTATGGCGAACTCTCATTCAATTAAACATCCTTATCACTGATAAAAAAAGAAAATATATGCTGCCGGTTAGGGAAGACTTCAAGTAGCCGCAGCGTCGAAGGATAGATATGTGTCTGAAGATCATCAAAACAGAAGCCGTAGAATATTTTGCTCGCTGCCTTCGCAGTTACTTTTCCGTGGTACGTGATATCTTAGGATGACTAGACAAGGCAGCTACGATCATAAGTAAGACAAGTTAATCTTTTTCTTTTTTTTTTTTTTTTGTGGAGACAGCCGGTCGGTGGGAGAGAGGTTGCCCTTCCAGCGAGAAGCTCATTGCAGGTTTGAGATTTTGAGAAATAAACCAAAATTACCGGTGAAACCGAAACCGAACCTGCGATGAGCGCAACTGGCCTGACGACCAGAATGACGTAACTTCTCGCGACGGACATTGCAGCGGTGTTAGTTCTTGTGCATATGTTAACCCACGTGGGCTATACGTGCTTCTAATCGTAAGCGAACCCGCACTATTACTTCGTACAGTATTCCGAACTTCAATCAGAACATCGCTGATATGAGGTCAAGTTCTTTCACGAAATGGGAAAGAAGTTATTTTTGAAACTTTATTTGCCCTACAGGCCCTTTGGATATTACATGGGGGGGGGGGGGGGGGGGGCGAGATATTTGTGTACAGCTGGGTATCCTATAGCAGGGTAGTGAGAAACACAGAGAGATACTTTGTTGAAACGACAATCTGAGTTTATTGGAACTGGTAGGTGCCCTGCTCACGATTTCTCGGCTTCATCATCATATTGCATTGTGGCAGGCACTTTCACACATGATATCGCTCGAAGAAGAGACTGGACACGCTCGACGAGTTAAGCGCCCGACTGTGGGCGCGCGAGTTTTCGTCATATAATTTAACGCTGGTAGATATAGAATTGCAATACCCCGGGAAAAATCGTCCCCCTTAAGAGTGTCGCACCTTCCCCGGAATTGGCGATGAAAATGCAGGCTAGACTTTTCGTCATACTCGCAGTGGCACGGTTCGTGAAGCGAATCGAGATAAAATGGGCGCTGTCGCTTCGCATCGTCGGGACATGACTTCGAAACAAGGAGCCGAAGGCGGCAAGCCACCAGGCTCACCGTGAAACTCGATACGCAGAGAGATAAAGTTTGCATCCTGAGAGACTTCGAGGTTTAGGTAGGAGTCCCTGGTGTGCGCAACCGTTATGCTGAAAAGCGTTGTGTCTTCGTCTCCCTGCGATGGAACGTACTCGGGAAGTTGGTCGAGGAGCAACAAATACCGCCCGCCTCTCAGTACGTCCATCCATGTATCCCTTATGTCCGACGGATGGCAGAAGAAGCCTAAGTGACATTCAACCCTCGTGGGTCCACAGGGAGCAACAAAATTTACCGGTAAGTCCTGCCAGGTAATCTTAAAGTCGTTTACAGCACCCGGTGGCATGTGCGCCCAGATATCTGGCTTTCGAGCTATCTGCTTCTCAGGGCACGACCGCGATGAAGAGGACTTACTGGCCTCCCGAGTCAAACTTTGCCGAGGAGCAGGCCATCTGAACGACGTCGAGGTAGTCGGGGACGCGGCTCCAGTCGCCACTTCTTCCGATTTCTCAGATTCCCCGGCCTCGCGGGTAGTCGCAGCCAACGAAGATCCCATGGTTGCCGATGTGGTCCGCGGGCGCGTTAGTTTTCCTCTCAATAGCAGGCTCGTCGTAGTCCCTAAATGGCGTCTCGACTTCTTCAAGCGCACCACTGACATCTTGAAGTCTCACTGCTTGTGATTCCGTGGTCGCGTTCTCCGTGCGTCGTGGAGAGACAGCGACACCGCATCCGGCAGGGTAGTGCGTCGACAGGTCCCTGTGCAGGACTACCTCGCCACATCGCACACATTCCGCGGTGTGGAACGTGCATTCCTCCTCGTAGTGTCTCAGCATGCCTTCCATAGGACCCTCGAAATGACATCCGTGCATGGGCTTCGTTCCAGCAGTGAACCTGGATGGCAAACAGAACAAAGACATGACGGCGACGGCGACACCGACGGCGAAAACCAGCCGAGAGCGTCCACGTAACTGCTATCGCAATAAAATGCAGAAGAACATACGATATTTAGTACATCTATGTAACCTCTTAATAGGTAATCGTGAAGAACGTAATTAGTTATATTTTGTCACTGGCACAGCACCAATGTGGCTCCCGAACGCAAGGAGACAGTGGAAAATGTGAAAGTTTCGTTCTGTCTTATTCTGTTTCTGACAGCCACACCTACAACTCAGATCACGTTTGACGCAGTCACGATGTTTTAATACCCTCACAAAGTTAATGGCTATTCAGTTTAATTTTCTTTATTTACCGGAATAGAATAGGTAAGAACTATCGTATAGATTGGCGCCCAGGCTAAAGGCCGCGAAATAAAGCAGCTTGACGGCACCCAGAAGACAATTTACGTGGAGAAATGTAACAGCACACAAAGGTTTACAACAGAGTCGTACGTATGAACTGTACGTAGTCATGCGGAATCATACTTTTGTAAAAATACACAAGTCATTACGCAGATGTTAGGAACCATTTCTAGCATAGATGGAACCCCGGTAAATGTACCAATACATAAAACTCAAGTTTCTCTAAAAAAAAAACAAAGAACGAAAATTATGTGGCATTAGTGCGAGTACAACTAGCATTGATAAGTATACACCGATACTTCTTACTGTAAGATAATACACCTTTTTCAAGCACACGAGCGCCCCCCAACGGGCGCGCAAGCGCTCATGGGAAAAGTGTGTACGCCGCAGCAGCCGCCGCGACGGTGTGCGTGGGCCTCACGCTTTAGCTTCCTGCTTGGGCCGTGCCAATGCGCTTCTCAGATAAAGTGCATTTGGTAAGGTGCAACTTATTGCAGCCTAATTCAACCAGGAACAGCTGCGACGGCTTCTCTTCTCTGCGATTTCCATCTGCCCCACTGTTGCATCAGCTGAGCGGCTCAGAAGCGTCACCTTTTATTATTATTATTTTTGGCACCAGTACGCCATACGGCATAAATTAAATTTAAAAAGATATAACTCGGTTGCCTATGAAGTGCAGGAGCAGTCTATAATTCGCGCATGCGTTTGGGACCAACGTCCATCGAGCTGTCGACGAGTACAATTTGGGGCTCTGATATTTCAAGAGTATACGCTTGAAAGTATAGTCGGCGTTTAGTAAAATAATATGAATTCACTGTATACAACGACAAGCGCCAGCAACATTCGTTGGCAACATATATAACTACAACTTGGAATAAAACTTACACCGCAGAAAGAAAGCTTACGCAGGGCAACGAAAGCAATAGACCCGCCACAAGCGCTTACTCACGACAGAGAGCTTATGGCACAAGTGAAAAGACATATACACATATATAAATATGGAGGTGCATCGCGCATGTCACAGAGACACACACAAAAAAAAGTGAAACAACCAAGGAGCGTGGCAACAGTCGATAGATAAAGTTGAATTCCTTGTCTGGCAACGATAGAAAAGGTTGATTTACACAAAGTGCTGCGTTCTTCATGATCTGATATGACGCCGAGATTGCTCGCATGGTCTGATTAGGATGACGATACAATATTACTTTTCTTTCGAAGACTGTATTACATTTGTGTCACTGACAATGCGAGGCGAGATGAAAAAACGGCTCCATTCAATGAATTTCTATGCGCTCTGAGGCACGTCTTAATACATTAACAATTATGCCTGGCTAATGTACACGTGAGAACATGAAGCAGGAATTCGGTTAACAACTCCTACACACAAACTGAAACAAAAAGAAACGATTTGGGAGCATCTGGGCGCATTTTTTCTTTGCCCACTGCAGACCCCTGCGACGTATTGCGCACTAAAGAGCGAGTGCGACTAAGTGTATTTGTTACGGAAAACACAACGCTCTCCCCATATCGCTTCCCTGGATTTTTGAGGCCGTGCGGCTTCATATAAATATGTCGAATAACTGCAATAATTCTATTTTCTTCATTATTCACGGGTGGAGGACGTCCTTATTTATCGTTCTTTGTAATGCGAATGAGCTTTTGGCAAACTTATGCGATGATACACAGGATGCACCGCTTCCTTGAAGTGATCAATTTGCAGCTGGAAAATATACTGCTCAGCTTATGTGCACAAGTTTTTATCGACTGGCCCACGCACGTAAGCATCACATCACATTTCCTCGTTAAACAATATTCGAATGCGCCGACGCGAAATGAACACCGGTTTCGATGAACACTACCTGCAAACATGCTTCGCGATGAAACTTAAAAAAGCATGTACCAAGAAACAGCTATAAATATTAGAGCAAGACACTGGACAAGTGAATTTTAGACCCATCCCTTCTTCATTAAACACGTATAGAATGTGTTCACTTCTTTGTACAGCGCGTGACTTGACAATTTAAATCAAATAATAATCTGTATACATATCTGTGTTCCACTTCACATAGCTCACGATAGTACGTTTTGACTACATGTATCGGCACGCGATAACTTGAATGCCGCTTAACTGTTCCATCCGACATACATCCATTCGTAAATACCTACGCTGACTGACCAGTTATTCCTTTCACATTTCATCATTTCATGCGTAGAGATACATGCAGGAACGTTCGGACATGTGTAGCATTTAGGATTTAATAACAGTCAATAAGCGGCGACGTATTCATTTTGTTTCGTGCTCCCACGGCGCAAAGAGCAGCGAGCGACGGCACAGCTGGCCAGCCGGCTCGCTCGGCGTACACACTTTTCCCATAGTGCTCCGCGCGCCCGCGGGGCGTTCTGGGATTGCTTGAAAGAGGTCTATTCTCTGGATTATGTCGTGAAGGCCTCCGCCTCCGCTCAGGGGGGTTCGTGAGCCGCAATCCGCACGGCACGAGCCAGCAACGCCGGGAATAAGAACCGCTTTTAATTCACGACTCAAAAGAATCTCGCCAAGCCTTCCAGGCCGGCACAACACGGGACAAACGCATACAAGAAAGCGAAGGACCAAGGGCCCGGAACGAACAATCCCCGCAGACTGGCGGTCAACGGAACATACGAAGCGAAACGTAAAGGCAGGAAAGCAAACGAACTCACACGCAAGGCAATAGGAGACGAGCCACCGACTCGCCTTAGCGTACGTCCCGAACCGGCGAGGCCTCTGCTCTGCAGCACTCACGGAGGAAAACCCTGGCGCGTCGCGCGACCATCATCGCATCCCCCTGCCCCCGGCCAAAAAGCCCACGGGCTCGTCTCACCTCCCTTCTTATCAGCTAGCGTCCATCTGCCCCGCCCCCCTGTGGCTTTTCCCAACGCTGCCGCTCGTCACGCGCATGGCCAATGCCGCGTGTGTTATCCTGGCGCCTGCTTCCAGCGTGCGTGCTGCAGATAAGGGCCCATAGGCCCGACAGTCGTTACACTTATTTTACACTCTTCATGTGTACGTCTTTTGACGTGCCGGTGATTTGCAGCAATGCTTACAACATACCGGGTGTTTCAAGGAATGTGTCCAAAATCCTAAAAAAAAAGAAATCAGGCAAATGCGGTATGTGTTCGATTACTTCACAACTACTTCTTCTGTAGCCGCAGGCATCTTAAGATGGCTAAAGACATCATTTGGGACAGATATTAAGAAAGCTAAGTTAATTAACATTCTAATTAGTGGAGTAAGGCGGTTATGTCAAATGTGAGAATTGAAGTCGCTCATGCGAAGAACCCACTGCATCTCCTCCGGCATGCAGCTTTTTCCAAAATTCCAAGCTGGAAGCTTTCTGCACCTCACGTGGTTTTAGATGCGAAGCAGCTTAGAGCGGAGTTCAATCTGGTGGTGGTGTGCGTTCTGACCACCCTTACTGCGCATGTGCCTACTCTATCTCCCACTCTCCTCCTTTACTTGGGCGTTCGGTCGCCTTCTCTCCTCCCCCGCCCTGCGGCCTATAAATCCACTCCCTCCTCTCCCTCCCCCCATTTCATATAAGCGCGTGCGCTCGGTCGAGGAAGTCTCGCTTGAATCGTGCGGTCGCTCCGTCGGTTCCCGGTCGCTGCAGTTGTCTCGAAAGCCTCGCTACCCTCGCAGCAGACTCGCGTTGTCTCTCTGTAGCGGAAGCGGTAGCTCGACGCCGACGCTTGGCTTCGACGGCCGAGTGAACGTAAAACGGAAACTTGGTGTGCACCCCCCAATGCTGCTTCGCGTCCTGTCATGGTTCCCTTTAGTGGGAGATGGTGTAATTTTTTTTTCTTGCACAGCATCTATGATTGGCCCACTTTCGAGCGAGCGACGATGTCGTGGGATGAGGTCATGTAACGTCCCATAACGCAACTTTATGTGACGTCGTCATTTTTTGAACCTGTGACGTCGTTATGACGTAATCGCATGCTGATTTATCGCAACACTGGCGTTGACGACGCTGACGCGCGCTATCGCGCTTGGTGAGGCATCTAAGACTTGAGTCTTAATAAAATGCAATTTCGCAGGTTGTAAAACTGCTAAGGCAATCTCGCGAGTGGGGCGCACTGGTCACGCTGCTAGATGCGCACGGAGGTCGAGCTTCTCAAAGCAGATGATGCGCCTTGACCATGGCGTATTTCTCCTCATCCCCTACAATCCTGGTGTAGACAGTGGTTTACGCGACTTGCTTACTGCTTGCTGTGGCGGCAAGAAAAATTGTGAGCGATGATATTCCTGTAGATTTGTTACTCTTCTTGTCGCAGTTCCCTTCCGAGTGCAGTGTCCGGCCATAGTCGACCGTGTTAGGGAAGGCACTACCACGCTGGAAGTAAATTTAGACGCGAAACATTGTCACAGCAAAGGCAAAGCAGTACTTTCGCCCGTTGATGAACATCTGCGTACCAGTGTTGTACACGTTCCTCTAAAACAGGAACGAAAGCTCGTTCCTCGTTCCTTCACAATTTTGGAACGAGTTCCCGTTGCAAGTTCTTCAAATGCAAAAGGAACTCGTTACAGTTACATTTCCAAAATTGGAACGTGTCGTTACATTAAGGTTACAATTCACTTTTTAATAAATACAGTGTCGTATAATCCTGAGGCGAAATAAAGTGAGCAATTTAAAGCTCCCATCGCACTACATATATCAAATGAATTTAACATTGCCGACAGCAGGTTATACATAAGTAAAGAAGTCTAAATAAACGCTCCTAGATAAATTTTTTCGAGAACACCGGCCTACATGTAACTGCAACTTTCGTGCTCGTCTATTTGGCCTTACTACATACATGTAACTGCAACTTTCGTGCTAGTCCAACACATGTGGCACTTTTCAACGTCGGTCTTGAAAGGGGCAGTCAGGATACTGCACTTAACATATTCAAATAGAAATCTTCACCAATGCCCCAATATAATTGAATTTCTTGCACATGAAATCGCATCGAAAGGGGCAATACATAGGCGTTTAATGAATGCTTATTGAATATTTCAGTGTGAGCAGAAAATAATGTTCAGGATACACATTTTCACCGTAGTTAAGTCCCCGGTTCACAGTCAGCGAACATATTTCTGTATATTTCGTCCTCTGCCCTTCTATCTTGTGCTCTATTTCTTGCCTTTCGTGCTCTTACTTTTTTCTTTCTCTATCTTCATATATTTTTCGCTATTTCTCTCTCTCTCTCTTTGTACGTTCTCTGGCCTTCCATTCTTTTCCTTTTTCTCTGTCTCCCTCCTGTTTCTTTCCTCCATTCCGGGCATTAGACATTCAGCCACGTGCTTAGCAGCGCAACGCTTCAGTTGCTACACGCAACAACGACGGTCACGTGCTCATATCGAGGCAGCAATGAAATCTGGCAACGTGGAATGAAAAATGACTTCGATAAGAGATCAGACTGCTATATCCGAAACGTCTGATCGCTGACAACCCCACAATCGAGAGAGCATAACTCATTGGAAAACGGCGGCTACCAATACGTATGTGACCGGCGCACATCCGAGGGCTGCATTTCTGTATACCATTTACGAGAATCATTAAAGACATTGGCGCACCGACGGGGGGGGGGGGGGGGGGGGTTTCGGGGGTTGTAACCCCCCCCCCCGTAACAGCTTCGCGGTCCATATCACTGAGACTCAATTGACACATTCAATAGCTCTGTGGACGTTGTCATTACAATTCAAGCGGTGGCTTGAGGTCGAATTTCCCTCATTTACTCTAGAAATGTGTTGTATTCACTTATCTACTCCTAAAATGAAAGATCACAAACCGCATGTTCTGTGACTCTGCGTTCATTTCCAGTGAAGCAGCTTTGGACAAAAAAAAGATGCTTTCACGGGTCGTCAGTCTGACCCCTCTTCTTTCCTGGCTTCTTTTGATTACGGCAATACAGCAAGAATATATTTTGAAGCCTTCGAAACACGCTATTGTTCTTTTTCATTTATTTGATTCTTGGAGGAAGTCTTAGAGGGGCTGTGTACAATGACAATGCATTTCGTGACTTCGGTGCACAGTCCATGTGACATCAAAATGTAGCTAAGTACGCAGTGCTACATACATTTAGACGTCCAGAACAAGAGTTCGCAGTGTTTACTGTTTACAGCATTATTGTCCGGTTCACAAGGGCTGATCTAATGCAAATAATACATGCAAATAATACCTGGTTCACTTGAACGCTTCTAATGCAATTAGAGATGAAGGTCTCAAGTGCCTAAATACCATTGAATCGTCAGCCTCACATAGCTTGATTTTATGGTACTAAGGGCGCGATGATGAAGTTGCGCAATAAACATACTATATTCGTGTTGCCTTAAATGTGCCACTTTCCTCAAGTTCTACGCCATAAAACTCATTTTATGGAACTATATCAAGCGTTTTCGTGTATTAGGGTGAACTTGTGGGCTAGTTGGTGGAACATTTTCAATCAGAAAACAGGGCGGTAAAAAACGAAGACGAAGCAAGGAACGAACAGCGCTTCGTGTGGTGTGTTGCTCGTTCCTTTCGTCTTCGTTTTTTACCGCGCTGTTTCCTGATTGAAGAAGTTTTCGTGTACTTCAATGGCCTTACTTGCTACGTAAACGAAACACGCTTAAGCGTGGTGCACGTTTCCAGTTTCGACGCCGATGTCATTCTCGTTACTTTTTCTTAATTATTTATGAACACGAATTGCGTCCGTCGTGGAACATGTTTGTTTTCCTTTAAGGGGGTATGGTAGGGTAAACCCCCAAAAAAATCGAATTTGCAATTCTGACAGCGAAAAATCCACTGCACTCTGAGGAACAAACCTGTGGAAGCCCGACGTTTAGCGGCCGCTCCAAGCGGTTTAAATGACGCGCCAAAGTGCGCCGCGCTCCCTGGCGTAAGCAGTACGCGCACATAAAACTTCGTTTTTCTCAAATCGCGGTTTTTATAAATTTCTCAACTTCAATGTACCTTTTCTCAAAAAGTATTGAATCGATTACGATGAAACTTTGTATGCATGTGCTACGATAAGTTGGAAATAATCTGAACTAAAAAAAATTGCCGATTTTCTAAAAAGTAAAGCTGTAAAAAATTTACGCAGCAATGCGCACCCTCTGTGGCTTTGTGCGTGCAGTAATTTTATTTTTTTTTAACAAAAACTCCATAAAGGATGTCTTATTTTTTCAGTTCAGATATAACCTACACGTCTCAAGAATAACACGGCTTAATATCATTACATTCCTTTCGGTGGTTGCAGAGAAAAGGTACATTGAATAATTGAACCACTTTAAAATTTGGGAGTGGGCCACAGGAAGGATAGGCAACCCAGGCATACAAAAAGGGTGTCATGTGATAGCCAGTGGCATTCTTTGTGAGCATGTGAACTTTTATATGAATACTTGCAGCCGTTTCTAAAATCTTACGTTAAAACTGACATATACCATTTGCCCTACCATACCCCCCTTAAATAGTCAATAATGTGCGTTCTCCTTGCCGACAAACATTCGTTGGGCATCATGAATGGGCTCTACAAAACACGTAATAAGAACCAAGGCACTCATTCGACGGCAAACGTGTCACCGCTAAAATGCCCTTTATGATTTAAGGTCTTACCAATTAGCGCCATTGTGTACGTGCAAACGGGGTATAACATAATTTGAACCTAGCTAACTATCGATCCTCAAAAATGAAAAAAAAGAAAGAAAGAAAGAGAAAAGCATTTGAAGCACTTCCGCCCTTCCAGATACATGTGGTGCGAATCTTCTTTTTCTTACCTTATCACAATGCATTAAGTTTGCTAAATATGCAAACCTTCTCGCAAATATTTCACTATTTGGAACTCTGTGTCCATGTCTGTCACCACGGCAAATATAACCAGTGTTGTCCGTAACGCGTTACAAGTAACGCCGTTACCGGTAACGCGTTACTTTTTTCGGTAACTTAGTAACGTACTCGTTACAATTTCGGACCTGTAACGGGTAACGTACTTACGTTACCATTTTTCGGTAACGTGAGGCGTTACGTTACTCGTTACTTTTTCATCTTGTAGGTGCCATTTTCTCAGAGCTCGCCCCGGCGAATTCTTTTGTCACTGCGTCGGGCTGCTGTCGGCCTGCCAGGCACGGACAAAGAGAGCGCGGGCGGAATCGCTTTTGTTTGTGGGACAAATTTCTTAGAACGCGTCGACTCCTTGTGGGGATGGCTGAGCCATCGCCACACAAAGCTTGGAGAGAGCCGAGGAATCCGCCATGAGAAAACTGTACGGACATGCTTTTCGTGGAAGTGGATTTTAACAGGTGGATTGCTGGCACCTGCACCTTTCCGTGCGTGAAAGACAGGCCGCCCGAAGGGATAGCGCATGGGCTGCTTTACTCCACACCACGTGCTGATTGTGACGCTTCGTTTGTGGGGGAAGCAAAGAACTTCCCCGAGAGGCTACGGCAACATAAAAACGACTCCCTCAAGTTCAAGTGTCAAAAAGTACACTCGCTGAGCATAGCTCAATTGGTGAACGACCACCGCATCGAATTTTACAAGTTCCGCGTCGCGGAATATAAGCGGTTTTATGTGGAATTCTGGCCCATCCAGGAGAGGGCCGGTAACTTTAACCGGTCTACAGTTGCGCTGCCAATCGAGAGTCTGCCTCAACGGAATTCTACACATCATAAAAAGAATGCGAGTGGGACGCGGAGCGTCTACTTCTTGCTTGTAACGCAAAAAAAAAATTCTTTTTGTTTTGACTCACTACTTTGGTTGGCATCTCTGTTTCAATCAAAGCCCCTTAATACCGTTTTCACACGAACAAACTTAACCGCAGTGAGGTAACTACGGTTACGGCTAACCACGGTTACAGCCAGTGTCGTAGCCAGGGGGTGGCACACCGGGCCCGTGCCCCCCCCCCCCCCCCCGAAATTTTATTTCGCCATGATATACAAAGCACAAAGTGACACTCAACCACATCCGCCTACCCGGCCCCCACTTCAGATCAACGTGGTGCCCCCCCCCCCCCCCCCCGAAAAAAATTTCTGCCTACGCCCCTGGTTACAGGTAGCCACAGGGCAGACATAACCGCAGTTACTCCATGGTTATCGCAGACTGGTGATTCTACGAGAAATCGACACGGATCCGAAACGGATATTTTAGATTGGATTGAGTATTTAATATTTTATGCACATACCACCCAGTAGCCGTAAAATGAACTTAGTTCTCTTTTTAACTGCATAATTTACGAAGAAATATCGAACATATTCAATGCAGAGGGACCAATTTCATTGTACCTGTCGTTCTCGAAAGTTCACGACGATGTAACACAAATATTGCAGTTACAAGGAAGACATTTTGTGTATGAAATGTATGCACAACAAACAGTAAAGTAACATTGTTTGAAACTTGTAGAGCGAAGGAAACTATTTTTGAAACATGTCTAAATGTGCGATTTTATTATAGTTGCTACAAAGTTGATAAGATTTATCAACTTTGCTCTGCAAAAAAAATTTGCTTCTTTCTCTCTCCAATGGCAACTACGTTTCTGGTTATTGCGCTCCTTAGCGAGAGGCTGATCTTGAACACCCTCACATAAACGCCCGCAATTTTTTGCGGTAATTATATAGGTTTAAGTGAACAAAAATATTTGTGCATTTTTTTCCACGACTTGGCCAATAAAGCATCGCTTTACTACGAAATTTGCACATCTATTTTGCTAGTACAAGCACGCCGTCAGAATGGGCCTTTCCGCGTAGGTAGTCTGCGCATGCGCACCGGCGTCGATAATGCACGCGCCATACTTTTTAGTGGCCAAAACTCGACGACACCAAAGGATATCTGGTGTCACAAGCATGCAAATGTCCCCCCCCCCCCCCCAAAAAAAAAAAAAAAGAGAGAATAGAAAAGGGGGCGCCAATGCAGGCCTCCGCGATTGCCTACTAGCGCACGGCGAGCAATTTCGGATGGCAAGGGCCGTTTCGATATTGACGATCTCCACTGAAGGTGTTGTTCGGACCTGCAATAAGGCAAATTACTGTATATTTCTTGAGAGTTAAGTGATGCTTTCTTTGCCGATAGCGCGGATGATTGAATCTCATGTTGTGCAAAATGTCACATTCAGAAAAAATGGCTTCTTCATGTGCCACAGGGTGCGAAGCCATCACGTGTAACATTTCTAAGGTCCGGTACATTTGTACAAATAATTCTCGTTAAATGAGAATTTTGAGTATAATCCTTGTTTGAGTTTGTTTTATGTGAAACATAAATATGAGATCTAAAAAATTCTTATTGTGGGTTCCTGCAGCAAAGACACATTGATTGAAACTTATGTTTGCGGAGTAACGGCAGAGGTAACGTCCGTTACCTTTTTTCGGTAACAGTAACGGTAACGCGTTACCTTTTTTTGTAGGTAACGTAGGGCGGTAACGCGTTCCTTTTTTGTTAGAGTAACGAGTAACGTATTTAGTTACTTTTTTTCGGTAACGCATACAACACTGAATATAACTATGAAACACACCGGGGAACGTGCTTTTTAATTCATTCAAACCACAGCCGTATCTTTCTCAGATACGTCTCAACGACTGTCATTTGAGCGAAAAGAGATCGTAAGTCACAGTTATTCTCTCATCTAAATTTATCGACCGAATATTCAGTTTACCTTTGAAACACCCTTGTCGATTTTGGATGTTCTCGTAACCTAAAAATAAAACTGTGCAAACACGCCTGCACAAGTCGATTACTCATTTCACTTTAGATAACCCGAAAATCCGCAATACGTCAGTATAGTAAACACATTAATGCGAAGAGCCGGAATGCGCTGCAGCACGCAACTTGAAAAAAAAAGAAAGAAAAACACGATATATTCAGTAAACTCGTCAAAAGCGGCCTCCCAAAATATTTTATTCAGACAGCAATTCACTTCTAAAAACACGACGCAAGATCAGAAATCCAGCAACAGGGTTCCCTTGTCAACACCTCGGCAAAAATACACTACTCTTCGCTATCCGTGGCACTAGCTAAACCACCGCCCGTGAACTCAGACGACGGACCGATCCGCGGAAGGCTGAATCAGGGATAAGAAGAACGCGAGTGGCCCATCCGCTTGCGCCATACACATGTGCAGTCCGAAACAGGAGGGATAAAGCCTGGGCTGAGGCCAGTTCGAAACCGCAAACGATGCCGCGCGCGCGAATTCAAAGAGAAAGCACATGTTCGGACAGCCGCCGGCGTACTCCCGCTGCTGGAAAAAAAAAAAAAAAAAAAGCAGTCTCGCTGACGCCCTACCCTTCCTAACGCGTGGCCCGCAGCCGAAAAAGGGGATGGGTTGTTCGTGAAAGTGTTTGCGACATTACGAACACAATAGCGCATTTCCTGCCTGCAACCAAAGACCGGCCACCGAAAGAGTGAAGCCAAGGCATCTTCTACAAAACTGCTTGTACTGAATACGACGCCAGCTGCATCAGCGCAACTGAGAACCTGTAGAAAGACGGGAAAGACGTTCCCAATTTTGCAAAAACGCAGACCGCCAAACAATTTTCTTGAAACAGCTGAAATCAATTACCGGAAATGAATGTTGGCAGATCCAAGCGACCCCAAGCGTGAACCACGCTCTTCGCTCCCCCCTTGCGCAGAACGGAGGGGAAAAAATGAAAATATATAAGTGGCTATTTATTAGAGGAAAGGAAATCGAAAACGCTTCTTTCTGTCTCCCTTTCGGGGACACGGCTAAGCGCCTTGCGGGGAGGGGAAGGGGGGAATAAAAGGGATAGAGGAAGAGATGGTGAGGAGGAGAGGAGATAGGGTAGTAGGAGAGGAGGCCATCCACCCTGGCACGGGCAGGAAGCCGACGCATCCCGATTAAATAAGGTGGAGATTAGCGGGTCCCGCAAACTCCAGGAAAGCCCGCAGGGCTGGCAGTGGTGACCGCGCAGGGAAGAGAATGTCCTCCACGGATGTCGCTGGAAGCCCGAGATGTTGGAATCGGCTCACCAGTCTGCGTCGCTACAGTCTCACACTCCGAGTATCCCCCTTTCCCTGTCTCTCATCTCACAGTCCACCTCGACACATCTACGCGTCAAGGAAGCTCCCCACCCCTTTTACTTTCCAACTCATACCTCTGTCACACGGCCACCACCGAACTCCATTTCACTCCGTTCGGCATTTAGCTCCCTGATGGAGCATTACGAGAATGGAGTTGTGGCCGTGCTACACGGCTCAGCGCAAGCTTTCGACGGGAGCCGCATGGGGCAGAAACGGCGCTGCGGTGCATGTCAAAACGTCCCATTTTTCACGTGTGTAGTAACCTTTAAAGCGACGTAGACGTGTTTTTATTTGTGTGTGGCATGTAATCTAATAAAATTAAAGCTATAAAGTATGCGATATGTTATTGCAAGACATGTGTTCTCCAAGCACGGGGAAGTTGAAAGCAATTCTGGCAACGCTGCGCTCTTGTTTTGGTGAGACACGTGTGTGGTGAGCGAACGTAGGTGAGCGTGTTTGGTTCACTGTAGTTGTGCGCTTTGAAATTGTGTGTGTTCGCGTCTCTAGGCTGGTTAAAATTTATAATTGAGCTTATTGAGACGATTTTGTTAGCTCGGTTTTCTTCGTAGCAGTCACTATCTGGGAACAAGAGTACTCCATCGAGCCCAAATGGTCGTTTCCGGACTCCATTCGCCAAACGCTCCATTTGACTTCCTCGGCGAAAATGTAGACCGTGTGACACGAACTCCATCTCCCTCGACGAAACGACGAACGAGATAAATGGAGTTCGATGGTGGCCGTGTGACAGGGGTATCATTTCCTCCAGTCAAGCACCGCCGCCGCTTGAAGCATCCTTTCATACCTACCGAACAAAAAAGCACGTTTCGAGTCTCCCCTCCTTATACCCCTGTCACACGGGCACCCGCGAACTTCGTTAAACTCCATGTATGTAAAACCATGGTAAAACTCTGTTAGGAAGTTCGACGGCGACGGAGTTGTGGCAGTGTCACACGGCAATGACAAGGTTGTAACCGTTGCCGCGAGGGGCTCAGTCGGCTCTGTTTGATTTTCGCAGAAGTATCCCAATTGCACCTCTAGTTGATCTTTTGAGAATCTTCGTTAAGCGGTTTTTACAACAAAACATTATTAAGTAGGTCTGAAGCGAAAAAAGCATTAAAAATTGTTTCAAATGAAAACGCATTTGCTAAATGTAGCGATGCTGACAGCCACGCTGGCCACCTTGTGCCTAACGTGCTTGTTTACTAGATGTGCCGTGCTCGACGACTGGTGGTTTTGTAGCCCGCATACAAAAGTTATTGTGTTTCATTGCCTCGTGAGCTCACATATTGTTCTGTGTCTTCAGTCGTGAGTGACCAAGTGGAATACGTGAAGTGGTTCGATATTGCATTGGTAACGGCGTCGATCGGCTCCATAGATAGAGCCAATGTGCGCGATAAGACATCGTCTCGTTGCGAACAGCGTGACGCTCAACGCGATAGCGTTGCACTCATTCCTGTCATGCCGACACGGGCAAACGCAAACACTGCAACAACAACCACACGCATGGAAGAAACAATTTTAAATGGCGGCGCGCCAGGCATGGTGAAAGACAAGGGCCTTGGTGTGGAGAGTAGCTGCACTCTGGCGTGCGTATATATACTAAAAAAAAGTACGTTATGAATGGGTCCAGCAACAAAAGCACGTTTAATATTCCCAAAAAGTATTATTGTTTTGACTGCGACAATTTAGTGCTCGAAGTTTTTTCTGGCCTACAGACTACTGGGAACGAGTGTACTTCGTTCCGCCGTTAACGGAGAAAGCCGAACTTCCTTTGCGAAACGCTCCGTTTATCTTCCTTGGCGTAAGGGAGGCCGTGTGACACGGACCGCATCTCCGTTGACATAACGACGAGGGAGTTAAACGAAGTTCGCGGGTGCCCGTGTGACAGGGGTATTAAACTCTAAAGAAGGTTCGACCGTATGGATTCCGAAACGTTGGGACAATCCTCACGCAGTTCTAAAGATAAGAAGGCGTCGGCGGCCTTCGAAACACGTGTTTTCTGGTTTCTTCGGGGCCTGCGTTTTCTGCAGGCAAATGGTGTCTCCAGAGGGGTGGTCATGTATTTTTCTTAACTTCGTTGACAGCGGACGAGCGATGAACACTGGAGCGGTGAGAAGAAAGACGACCTCGTACGTGGCTCGTTCGTCAAAGCGCCCGCGAACCCTGGAGGTTGTGCAGCACAAGCACATGACGATACTGAACAAAAATGTGAAAAACTGACGAAAACATCGAAATTCTACTCGGAAGACGCCACTGTTCCGATAAACACAGTTTATTTCACGTAGTTTTGAACAGATGGCTGTATTTTTGGCGGATTGTCAGCGCGTGGCGGCTGCACGCGAGCAGGAGACGTGACGTCAGACTCTCCCTGGCGCATGCAGGGTGCACGTGCTCCTGTTCTTCGCTTCCTTTTCTCCACCTCTCCTTTCATTCCACTCTCTCCCTTCCACGAAAGCTCTGATGCCTTGCCCCAGCCGGGAGCATTGTTCGCTCCCGTGCTAGTTCTGGGAAACGTAGTGCAAGATGAGCGGGTTGAGAGACGCGGGTATGGTGGCTACCATACCATAACGCGGGAGAAGGCAGGCATTGGTGGGATGACTGTTTCCGGCCAGTTTCACGTCACATCCTCTAGTTCACGGCGCGGCCGCCAGACGCGGCGGTTCGTGAAAAACTCATTAAATTCATTATTTTACTCTAGTTTCTGCCTGAAATGAAGGTTGTGTCCATCGGTTTCAACCCCCAATCTTTCAATTTGGCTGGAAATCTTGGCGGAAAAAATTTTGTTCAGTATCCCTTTAAGCACATACACCCTTCCTGCATTTCTGCATTTCTGAGCTGGCCTTGGAGCAACTAGTGTGTGCATCGCCAGTCATGCCGCAGTACGCAGGGACCCCAAGCAAGCACGACTGCCATGCGATACGTTGCGAAGATGGGAGGAGCAAGGCGCCGTTGCAGAAGTCGAAAAAAGGGCTTTGGGAAAGTCGTTTTCTTTCTTCTCTTTTTTTCAGTAGCTATCTCTCGCCCTCTCTCCTTTTACTTCTTTTTTGTATGTTGTACATCGGACGTAAGCTACAAACTTTTTTAGTGCACACATGCATAGGTTCAGTTCAATGGCTAGAACTCGCTTCTGTGTCTGCTGCGCGAATCTGCGTCGACAATGAGCTACCACGCCACAAGCATCGCTGAAGCGCCAGTCGGACACGATCCTCAGCTACTTCCCGAAAAAGAATTCGCGTTGATATTCAAGAGATGCAGCAACAGAACCGGAATGCCCGATTACAGCCAAAAAGGATGCGATTACTCAGCACATTCGCCGTCAGATGCATCCATCGAACAGTCACTTATCACTGAGGATGCTTCAGTTGCGGAACCTGTGCACCCGAGTGACATGGCGAATCGGTAAGCGTGGCTATATTGCAGTTTATCCGTTAGCTTAAAATTCTACTGTACTACATGTGCTGCATTAAGCTGTACATACGGTTTATAATTAATGCCCCAAAGTTTATAATCAATCATTACATTGCACTTTCAGATTTGTAGTTTAGCGAGACTCGAAGGAAGTTTAATACAGGATGTTCTGCACGCATTATGCACAAAATTCTCAGTTGCAAAGTTTTTTAACTGCTAAAGTTGCCAGTGGGGCTTCTTTGTATGATATTTCCTGATTACCGTAATTGGAGCTAAGACACAATAAATGGGACACAAGAAAGGCACGCGGTGCCAGGTGGCCCCATGTGCCTTTCTTGCGTCCAATTTGTTGGCGCTACCATAGCAATCATTTTTTTTTCTTTTTTAAACATCATTGTGCGACCGCCAGCCGGCCGGCACGTCAGCACCCTTATAACTGCATGCAGCTGAAAAATAAGCAAAAATAAGTATTTGCCAGGCATCTTTGTTGGGAACTATATTACGCGTTGGTTTATTCAATTTGCCGTTTATCTTCTACGTGCACTGCTTCAGTGAACAGTTTCTTGGCCTTCTCAAGTTTTTCAAGATCTTGCTGTAAAACACTGAAAGATCATCATCATCATCATAATTGGGTGTTATAATAATAATAATAATTATTATTATTAGTATTATTATTATTTGTTATCTGGTATTTTTCTATGTCAAAATTTGAACCCCCCCTGAGAGAAATCCTGGGTGCGCTAATGATTAAAGAAATTGAGTTAATTAGCTTTTTCATTAATTGAGACATCCGATTGGGTCAAATGAGAAAATTGCAACTCTTGCCGCTTTCAGAATTCACCAAAGCAGGCGTTGGCAATATTAGCGAGTAATGAAATCTGACTTATTTCATCGGCGAAACCGAAACTCTTAAGAGCGCTACTGCTGTACTCATCCGAGATGTCCAGAATTAGCACGCGTCGTTGCGCCAACCATCGATTGTGCGGGTTTCGTTTGCCATTAGATTAGAGGTTAACGTACTACGTTAACATATGCAGAAGAACACCACTGCAATCGATGTCGTGAGAATTGACGTCATATATACTGGTCATCTGCTTGTTGCGCTCATCGGAGCTTCGGTTTAGGTATCGCCGGTCAATTTGGTTGAATTTCATTCCTCCGCGATTCTTACCAGAGGCCGATTTCTCAGAATCTGAAACCGGCAATGGCCTCTTCGCATGAAGCGCAGCAATCCTCCCATTTGCCCCGACCGCCTGTCTCCGGAACTTAGAAGGTTAAATAATTTACTTTATTTATTGAATTTCGTAACTGCTGTGTCCAGTCAATTTAAGATGTCTCCCGGCACAGAAAAAAAGTAATTATGAAAGCAGCGAGCAAATATTCTATTTCCCTTATTTTTAATGATTTTCCGACACATTTCTGTCCGCTGGTGCTCTTTGAAGTCTTCCTTGACTGGCAGAATTTATCTTCCTTGGCTTTTAGTAATAAAGATGTTTACTAGAATGGAGAGAGAGAGGGGGGAAACAACTTTAATGGAGGTCAGACTAAGACCTATAGATATTTCTCCGCTAGGAGGACCATGGCCAGTTGGTCGGCGAAGGCCGCCGACGCCAACCACACCCGCCAGTGGGCAGGTGGGGGGGTTAGGATAGTGAGGGGACTGTAGGGCAGCGGGGCATGAGAAGAGGACGTGTTCTACGTTTGCGTACGTACATGGGCAATTGGGACACGAAGGATCGGAGCGGTAGCGATAAAGGAATAGGCGTGCTGGAGTGATCAGAGTATTGAGTTGAATGGCTCTTAGTGTGTGTGTTTGGGCAGTGGAGAGGGAAGGGTGTGGGGGGCGGTAGAGTCTGCAATGAATGCCGGATGTTTTTAAGGCGAAAGCCTTTCATGTCTCATGCTCACGTCCGTCCGGTGTCCGTCCGTCCGTCCGGATGTCCGTCTGTCCGTCCGTCCGGATGTCCGTCCGTCCGTCCGTCTGTCCGTCCGTCCGTCCGGATGTCCGTCCGTCTGGTGTCCGTCCGGATGTCCGTCTGTCCGTCCGTCCGGATGTCCGTCCGTCCGTCCGGATGTGCGTCTGTCCGTCCGGATGTCCGTCCGTCCGTCCAGGATGTCCGTCTGTCCGTCCGTTTGGATGTCCGTCCGTCCGGATGTCCGTCTGTCCGTCCGGATGTCCGTCCGTCCGGTGTCCGTCCGTCTGTCCGTCCGTCCGTTTGGATGTCCGTCCGTCCGTCCGTCCGGATGTCCGTCTGTCCATCCGGATGTCCGTCCGTCCGTCCGTCTGTCCGTCCGTCGGTCTTTCCGTCCGTCTTTCCGTCAGTGGAATGGCCACACGCTTTCGCCGAACACACTTTGGAATGTACAAAGTGTCCTTCAATTTTTGTAGTGCTGCTTCAGAGTTTTCTTGTAGATCTGTGCCTCGTCCGCTATGGGCGGGTATGGCCAGGGGACCACCGGTGCCCGGCTATTAACTCGCGGGCAAGCTCATGGGCGAGCTGATTACCGGTAAGGGTGTTAACTATCGACACGGTAGTGCTTTCTGCAGTGTAGATCCGAGAATTCAGGATAAGATGGAAGCTCGTATTGAGAAATTTGTAAAGGGGGGTGTGTGTGCTGAAGCCGACGTTTAGACAAGCGGCCTGTCTTCTACAAGGTAAGGAAATTAGAGGGCACTCACCGTGTTTCGTCCTCGTTCGTCAGTGGAAATCCAAAAGGAAAGGCAGGAGTCAGGGTAAGACAAAGAAGAACCGCCGCTTGTCGAAACATCGGCTGACACACTCCTTGTCTACGAATTTTTCATTTACTGTGTAGAGTAATTTGTTTTAATATTTTATGCCGCACACACTAGACTGTAAATCGTAGCTGTGCTTTCCATGCAAAAATTCTGGTCTTGAGACTCCCGTCTATGTTCGCGCCAAACGGAGTATCTTTCGAAGCGCGAGCAACCTCCTAGTGGAATATTGAACTTGCACATTTAGCGCCACGGTACTCAAGTGATTAAGGTGCTCGACTGCTCACAGGAAGGTCGCGGGATGCCATTCGCGGCCGCAGCGGCCGTATTTCGATGGAGGCGAAGTGCTAGAGGCTTCTCCGCTTGAATATTTCCGCAACCCTCCACTACGGCTTTCCTCATAGCCATATGACGTAAAACACCAACATTTATAATCATCATTATTATTGAACTTGTTCATTTAGCGGGCCTGGCTATATCACCGTGACGGTGATCAACAAAACGATAAACATAAGGGCAGCGGCACCGGTGTGATGACGCAGGCTCAGAGGCTCAGATGCGAGCTATCTTGAAATAGATGTGATCTACAGACGGGTTCCAATATGCCTCTACTAAACTTACGATGCCTGCCGCCACAGAAAAAGTAATTATGATGGCGACGTGAAAATGTCTGATTTTGTCTATTTCTGAGGATTTGCGGGCACATTTGTTGAAACACCCTGTGCCCGAATGTTCTAACCTGCCAACGTGTTGGCCGCAGTGTTCGTGTTCCTCGTATTTGAGGAATGAGCAGTCACACAATACATGGAATCATGTCGGTCTTGTAGGTAGCCATTGAATAGGCATATCTGTTGTTCAGACACATCTGTATATTCAATTCGTCTTAAATTAGAGGATTCGAATTATCAGCTGACACGCTGTCGGATGGGTAGCAGGTGTTTCGAAAACTCGTGAAACCCTAAGCTACTCAATGAATACCTACCAGGAGGGGACCTCGAAATTTGGGAGAGTAGTTTAGCGACACAAAAAAACAAATAAACAAACATGTCTAGAAGCTATAGAACAGGGGTCTCAAACACGCGGCCCGCGAGGCTCTTAGGTTGCGGCCCGCGGCCCGCATTTGACTGTGTTCGCCCCACATTTTTTTTTTAATGCGAATGCGTTTCATAGTCGGGCTATGTCAGGCATCCGGCGTTGTCCGGCGTTGTCCGCGGAGGAGGAGGATAGGTTGAGGAGGTAAGCGCCGGCAGGTGTTAGATGTGAAGTATCTTATGGCGAAGCTTAATCCGGCGGTGGTGGTGTGCGGCGTGACCACCCTTACTGCGCATGCGCAAACCCATTAAAAAAAAATAAAAATAAAAACCTCCTCTCTCCCTCTCTCTCCTCTAGGCATCCCTCCCCGTGGCAACCACACCCTCACTGCGCATGCGCCTCCCCTCCTCTCTCCCCTGCTACGCTCCCCCCTCTCTCCTCTAGGCATCCCTGCCCGCGGCGTCCACACTCCCATTGCGCATGCGCGTCCCACCTCTCTCTCCTCTCCTACGCTCCCCCCCTCTCTCGCCTCGCGACGCCGACACAGGCAGCGTCGGCTAGCGAGTTTCTTGGTTGAAAAAACCGACTGCTCGCGCTGCACAACCGTTCACTGGCCACCCCGTATATATGGCAATGGATCTTGACCTCCATGGTGGTGCCGGTGGGAGATTTCTCCTGTGCGTTGTTGAACAATAAAAATTCGCAGCGTGCGCGTTAACTAAAAGCCGACTGCGAGTCTCTGTATCCAGTCGGAGTCTTCTGTCTCTCATTGCACATTAGCAGCGATTGGCATGTTCCAGTAGGAAACACCGCTCCATCGCTGCGTGCTTTATGCATCCCCAGTTTTTCTCTCCTGCGCAACGCTGCGATCGGCGCCAGCGTCAACGCCGCCGCCGGTGTAAGCGTTAGCGCCCGCTGCTTCACATCTACACATGGTTTCCTTTAGCGGAAGATGGTGTAATTTTTTATCTCTCCGCTCTCACTCCCTCTCCCATAGCAACAGCTGCGGGCGCGCGCGCTTATCCTCGCCCCTAGCAACCGGAGCTGGTGGTGCGGCCGGAGTAGCGGAGAGTGAGTGGAGAGGAGGAGCGCGCTCTGGTGTGTGAGGGCGCTCGCATCGCGGAAGCTCGGCGGAGCTCCCGCGTGTGTGGAGAGTGTAGCAGAGGGTAGGTGCAGTGCTTCGCCGCTCCTTCTCTCGCCGTTCGCTCTCTCTCCTACCTGCGCCCCACACTCCCGTCCGCTTGCTCGCACGTATATACAAATGGAGTGAAGCGCGCGCGAAATGCATTCGCATTTCCTCACGATTCCCTTAGGGGAGGTGGGGGGCACTTTTTTTCTTAATAAGTATGTTCCTGAGCTACACAGGCCTGATTCGTTTAAGGCATTGTCTCCGCGAGGCATCCCATGTGTTGACCTTGTTTTGAAACATAACCGTGAAACAAAAAATTATATTTCAATATCAGCGTCCAGATTTGTGTCATGTTGGATATCGGTATCAACAGGTTGTTGGAATCCTGGCACCAAATCTCCTTCAGAAATGACCTACATATGAGATTGGGAAAGCTTTCTTTAAATGGCAGTGTTTGCTGGAAAATTCAACAAACTGCAACCCCCCCCCCCCCCCCCAGTTTTTACCTCCTTCACTGCCCCGGCCCTTGCGGGACTAAATTGCGTGACGGTGGCCCACTGGCTGAGGAGAGTTTCGAGACCCCTACTATAGATAGTATGGGCGAATAATATTCTAAAATAGAGCGAAATATTCGACAAACGAGCCAAAAACGTGGGGAACAAAAATTTCGCAGCGATTACTTCGCACAGTGTCAAATTTCAATCAGAGCATTGCCGATATGAATTGCAGTTCATTCATGAAGTCAGAAGGGTGGTTATCGCAGTGTAGTGAGGAAAAAAAACAGAAACTTTGTTGACATGACAATTTAAATTTATTCAAATGCCAGGTGTCCTGCGGATGATTTCTCAGCTTCATCTTTCTATTGCGTTATGGACAGAAACTTTCACACACGATATCATTAGAAGAAATATGGAACGGGCACGTTCGAATTAAGGGCAGTGTGGGTTCTAGTGTTCGGCACGCGAGTCTTCTTCGTAATAGTTTAACTGAAGTAGACAGAGAACTGCAACCACCCAGGAAAATCGTCAACTTTCACAGAGTCACGTCTTGCCCGGAATCTGCGATGAAAATGCACGGTAGACTCTTCGTCGTACTCGCAGTGGCACGGTTCTTGACGCGAATCAATACAGAACGGGTACCGTCGCTTGCCGTCGAAGGACATGGCTTCGAAAAAAGGAGCCGAACACGAAGAACCCTCCAGCATGCCATAAAACTCGATACTCACGCAGATAAATTTCACATCCTGAGAGACCTCAAGGTTAAGGTACGAATCCCTCGGTGTGCGCAACCGTTATCGTACAAAGCTTTGTAGCCTCCTCTTCCTGTGATGGCACGTTTTCTGGAACGCTGTGCAGCAGCAACACATACCGACCGTTTGTCATTGCTTCCCTCCATGTGTATCTTGACTCCGACGGATCGCATATCGAGGATAAGTGACATTCAACACTCGTAGGTCCACAGGAAGTAACAAAATGTGCCGGCATGTGCTGCCAGGAAAGTTTATGTATGTCGTTTGCAGCACCCGGTGGCATGTGCGCGAAGAAATTCGGCTTTCGAGCTATGTGCTTCTCCGGGCACGACCGCGACAAAGATGACCTGCTGGCCTCCTCAGTCGGGCTTTGCCGAGAAGTAAGCTCTCTCAACGACGTCCAGGTAGCCGCGGCAGTGACTCCAGTCGCCACTTCTTTCGAGTCATGGGCAGATTCTTGGACCTCGTGAGGAGTCACAGCCAACGAAGATCCCTGGTTGCCGATGTGGTCTGCGGGCGCGTTAGTTTTCGCCTCAACAGCAGGCTCGTCGTTGTCCCTCAGCGGCGTCTCAAGTTCTTCAAGCGCAGCACTGACGTCTTGAAGTGTCAATGCTTTTGATTCAGGGATTGCGGTCTCTGTGCGTCCTGGAGAGACAGCGACACCGCATCCGGCCAGGTAGTGCATCGACAGGTCCCTGTGCAGGACTCTCTCGCCGCATCGCGAACATTCCGAGGTGTGGAACGTGCACTCCTTCTCGTAATGTCTCAGCATGCCTTCCATAGGACCCTCGAAATCGCATCCGTGGGCTTCGTTCCAACAATGAACCTTAATGTGAAAGAGAAAAAAAAAACAAAGGAACGTACCCTATTTAGCAGATCTATGTAAAATCTTACTAGGCAAAAGTGAAGAACCTATTTTTATACATTTAGTCACTGCACAGCACAGATGCTCCACCTGAATGCAAGGAGCCAGTGGAAGATATGAACGTTTCGTTCCCTCTGTCTTCACAACCACAACTTCAGCTGAGATGACGTTTGACGCAGTCATACGCTTTGATATCCTCTCAAAGTTACCTCTATTAAATTCAGTTCTCTGACACGCACCTTTTTGTTGGGCTAAGTGTTGCCTTCATTTTCAGTGGTGAGCAGAGGGATTTACCGAATTTCAATGGCGCATACCCGTTTACGTTGCCCACAACGTTACCACGGATCCCGGGCACGAAAGCCTCGACTAAGACCAGCTTCGCTGTTAAAATATTGCGGATTGGCCCCAGTCTAAAAGCCGCAAAAAAGCACCTTGACGACACCCAGAAGAGCATTTGCATGACAATATCTAACAGCATACAAAGGTTTACAACAGAGCCGTGCACATGAAATTGCTCACAATCATGCAGAATCATACTTTTGTAAAAATAGACAAGTCATTACGAAGGTATCAGAAACCATTTTTTGGCATAGAAAGAACCTCCTGTAAAAGCGCCAATACGTAACACTGAAATTTCTTTCCAAAAACAAAGAAGAAATGGCAATAGTACGAGTACAACTCCCAATGATAAAAATGAACCGATACTTCTTACTGTAATGTAATTCTCTGGATTAAGTGGATGCACTTTCTTTAAGCTCTTGTGTACCTCTTCTGACCTGTCAGTGATTTTCAGGAAACGAACAGGGTGTTTCAAGAAATGTGTACCGAATCCCAAAAGATCAGGGAAGTGCGATATCTGTCCGATGACTTCACAATTATTTCTTTTGTAGCCTCAGGCATCCTTAAGGGTCCTGAAACGTTTTTTTTTTTTACGTTTCGTTTTTGCTAAGACCATTACTGCAGCAAATCATTGGCACCATGATTCAGTCGAAACACATTTTATTAAGGGAGCTACGAATAATAAATAGCTACCCTCCTCCTCCACTCCGTCTTTCACCCTCAACTTTTCCTTCGAGCGCTCGGCGTTAAGCTCGGCCTTCAAGGGGCTACGCGTCACGATATGACGTGAGAGAACGCCTGCATGACGTCATGTCATCTACTTCCTCTAAAGGCCTGACCACACGTACGCGTTGCAGCGTGTCAGCGCGTGGCTTTTTGACGCGGCGCCGTGCCCTCTCGCCATGGAGAGGGAGGACGCGCAGCTACGCGAAGCTACATAGCCTCACCCTTCATAGGGAGAGGGCGCGGCGTCGCGTCAAAAAGCCACGCGCTGATGCGCTGCAGCGTGTACATGTGGTCAGGCCTTTAGTCGAAGCCAGCGCAGTAGCCACCGGCGGGTCAGGCACTGGGCTGCCGGCTCGGCTGATTGCATAGACTATAGAGGAAAAGCTGGGCCGCGAGACGGCTAACCACAAAAACGCTGACATCTTGGAACATTGTCCTTGTTGCCATCACATAACTTTACAAGGTGCGCCAAAATTAGCGCTATACAAGGCTTACAATACTCGCCATTTCAATCCTAAAAAAAAAACATTTGCACAATTAAGAACGTGCGGATATAGTTTTGTGTTTATTTTGAATACTTTTACGAAAGATGCAATGGCTATTTATGCTATTTATTGTTCGCGGGAAAGAGTGTTTCCAGGCTTGTTTACTAGGTGGTGCCACCATATCACACCCGTAGTGCACAGACAGGCCGACGACGTTCGTTGTGCGCCGGAAGTCCTGAAGTCTAGTTGTAAATTACGATTCTGTTCGCTGTATTTGTGACTAATTTTTAACCGAAACAAATTAAAAAGAGTTTCAAAAATTACGAACAACATTTGTTCGCAGTTATGTCGAAAAATATTGCCGGCGACGCGCATCGCACATCCAATCAGATCAGCCGCCTGTGTGGCGTTGTGCTTCCAGACGTCGTGTACTGGAAATGGGTGGTTTAAAACGCGTTTGGCTGAGCCGCTGTGGTCTGCAGCAGTTCGCAGATTTAAATCGTAATAAATTACACATTTTACGCGGAGAGCTTAAATCAGTCTGTAAACGATCCTTAAGACTTGCTCTACCGGCCCAATGTATTTGTACAAAATCGTCAAAACCGTTTCAGGGCGCCTTTAAGATGGTTAAAGACATAATTTGAGTAAGTAATTAAGATAGGTAAATTAACTTTTAGTTAGTGCAGTTAGGTGGTTATGTCAAATGGCAGCATTGAAGTCGTTCACGCGACTTGAAGTCTTTGAATGCTCCCGATCCTTCGGGATCGAAGGAGTTGGAATCTTTCTGCACCTCCATGGTTTTGCGCTGCATCTGTGATCGGCCCACTTGATGTTATGTGATGAGGTCATGTGATCAAGTCATGTAACGTCACATAACGTTATGTGGCGTCATCATCTTCAACCTGTGACGTCGTGATGACGTCAGCACATCCTGATTTATTGCAACACTAGCGTTGACGACGCCGACGCTCACTTTCGCGTTTGATGAAGCACCTAAGACTGTCAACTTAACAAAATGCTATATTGCGGGTTGTAAAATTTCTAAGCCTATCTCTCCAGTGGAACGCGCTGGTCACGCTGCTAGATGCACACGGAGGTCGAGCTGGTCAAAGCAGCTGATGCACAGGTGTATCAGATACGAAGCAGCTTATGGCGGAGTTCAATCCGGTGGTGGTGTGCGACCAGACCACCCTTACTGCGCAAACCCTCGCCACACACCTCCACTGCTACGCTCCCCCCTCTCTCTCCTCTAGGCATCCCTTTTATCGCGGCGTCCACACCCCCACTGCGCATGCACGCCGCCGCCAATGTAAGCGTTAGCGCCCGCTGCTTCGCATCTACACATGGTTCCCTTTAGCAGAGATGGTGTAGTTTTTCTCTCCATCCCCTTCAATCATGATGTAGACGGTGGTTTACGTGACTTGTTTACTGCTGGTGGTGGCAGCAAGAATAAGAGCTAGTAATGATATTACTGTATGTTTATTACTGTTGTTCCAGTTCCCTTCAGAATGCAGTGTGCGGCTACAGTCTACAATACTAGGGAAGGCACTACCACGCATGACGCGATGTTAGACGTGCAACATTCTCACAGCAACAGCAAAGCAGCACATTCAGCCGTTGACGAAGCTCTGCGTACATTTTGAGCCGTGGGTTTAATTTTTTTCTAAGGAATTGCTGTCTCACTGACTTTCCAGTAAAATGATACACATTCAATTTGCAGTTACGATGACTCGCTAGAAAGTGGGCAAAGAATAATCTTGCCACCTTGATCGACTTCGAGTATAATCTGGACAACTTCGCAAGCAATGTACAAAACTTGGACGCATTCACTCTCAGTCAATTCGCGCCAGTCTATAAAGAATTTAATGTAACGTTAGAAGACACCGGCATTTCCTCTTCAAACGTGGAGGAGTGTGAGTCTGCACCAATGTGCGCGCACTATATACTGACGTCATCTGCCGGATGGTCGGTGTCAGTCAGGAGTTTTTCAATACTTTGTATCGAAGCAGTCAGTATGAGTGCGACCATTTCTCTAGTCGCCATGGGCGTCAGCAGGGTGGTGCAAAAGGGGCACTTGCCCCCCCTCAAGCCCCACCAGGACGGGCCCCTCTGCCCAAGCCACACTACCAAACCTACCCTCCCCCCACCACGATGCAACACGGGTTTGCACCCCCCCAAGACAAAATCCTGCCGATGCCCATGCTAGTCGCGAAGGCCATCGGCGGTCACACATTGGTCGACTGGGTGGTATATCCTGCTTTCTTAAATTGTATCCGCGCTGTTTTGATAAACACTCAAAGCAAGCAATAATTCATTATTAATGGGATCACGAGCTAGGCGATTCGATTGAGCAACTTTTTCTATAAATAGCGACCAAAAATCGTTTTCTCACCTTCATCATATCCGCTTTCCTGGTGGGCAGTTCGTAACAGACGCAATCCTCTTCGTCGAAATGCTCTTGATCGAAGGGACACATCGCTCCGACGCTTTGGGAGTTGGTCGCGTGGCACGGTAGGCAGAGTGCGTGCAAGCAGGGCAATAGTACAATTTCTCTCGAAATCATGCGGCAGAGCCCGCACAGACGCGATTTGGGCACCTCGTCGACAAACCGCGTCGGTCGCCAGTTGACGCCCGCGATGGGGTGGTTCGCGAAAACGGTGCACTCGTCCACGATCCTGCATGGTGCTGCCTTCAGAAACGACTGGCGTGGTCCTCGAAGGAAGAAGACGGGGACGGCAGCTCTCGCGCCAGCAACAGCGGCCTGGCTTCTATCACTGTGAGGCCAAAGGCGGTGGGGGTGGGTGGTCACGTGGTTAGACATGTTTGGGAACAAAAGTACCCGTGGCGCTGTGGTCCCGAGGCAAGCGTTGGGGGGGAGGGAGAGGGGGAGTACCATTCCATCGGCGCTGAGGCGCGGGGAGGGCGGTAAGGAAGGAGGGATCGGCACTCAGAATGCCGCGAGTCGTTCACGTGGGGAGAAGCCACTGTTCCCTGGAAGCACCAGTACGCTGACCAGTTTCGAGACGGAGAAACTTGTCGGACGAGGCGCGTCACGTGGACGCACGTTGACGTCGCATGCGCCGACCGCGTGATTCGAAGAAAGAAGTTAGGCGGTCTGCGAGTCGTTGAGAGCCGGACGCGAAACCCGTCTTTTCGTTCCCCGCTGAGCTGCAGTTCTCGCTAAAGTATCTCTCGCTTTTCAGCGCACAAGAGGGACAAGGACGAAAAGCGACGCGGACACAGCGCTGACGCCCAATATATGGTTTATTTTCCACACTGGTACATATAATATAGAACAGAAAGCAACGCACGCAGGCGCATTCAATGGGAAGATAACATGAAAAAAGCAAAGATGCACACGTGCATGAAAGTTAAGATATGCAATCAAACCGGAAATGGCAATCTGTAATGACCTCTTGATCTCGGGAAAAAGGGGAAAATCCGGTATCGCTTTGTTTGACTGCATATCTTGACGCTCTGTTGACTGCATGACGGCTCGCTATGTCTGCTTCATGCAACTTGGCCCGCCGCCTCCAAAAGGTTGTCGACCCCTGTTCCAAAGTATTTATATGTGCTTAATACCTAAGAGTGTTAGCTAGCGCCACTCCTAGCCCATGCAGCGAATGTAGAACACTTTTTTTTTTTTTGCGAGAGGTGTACTAGGGGCACATGACCTTTGCACGCGGTGGCGGCTGACCAATAAACCCTGGCATGCTACCTAAAGCATCAAGGCTGCAGGGACGAAGCCCTCGCTATGAAAGTACGAAAGTAGGGAATAGTCCAAGGGGCTTGTTTTTCTGTATTATAAACCGTATTATGAACGCGTAATACGAAGGTTGTGGGTTCGGATCCCAAAGACGGAAAGGGTGACTATTTGTCCACTTTAATTTCTTTCAAGTGAGGATTATTACAATACAGTTAAGAATCCTCACTGTGGTTTCTTGACTTTACTGTAATATTATTCACTTAAATTGAAAGAAATTATTGTCCCTTATGCTTTCCTTCGCTTAATTATCTGTCGGTTTAATTAGTTTTTAATTTCTTTGCGACGCTTTATGAACTTATGAGATGACGACGGCACTTCTATGAAGGTCTACTTCTATCCATTTTTTTTAGAGATTTTAAATTTGCAATCATTTGCTCAGCAACATTAGAAAAGCAAGGTCAAAAGAAAACCTGCTTCAAGTAGTCTCTGCAATTGCACTTGAAAACTTGCCTTCACGTGGTGGCATCAAGACCGGGAAAGAGCCGTCAACAAAGAAGAATTTTTCACGCCACGTTTCACCCATTTCTTGCTCATCATAGCGTACGCTCTGTCTAGTGTGCTCAATCGGGTTATATCAGTTTACGCTGCCCAAGTTATCTGAATTGCAAGTCTTCAGCGCGGCAGTCGCTGAGATCGCCATTCCGTGATTGGAACGCTCGGTTGCCGTTGAGGCTTGAGCTGTGCCTGCGCATGCCCACAAGCAATAATGTCTCAAGCATACGTACGCCGGTATAGGAGGTGAATCATTACTGCTCGACAGGTGTCGTAACGCGACGGCTGCTGCAAGCCTACATCAGTCGGGGTTCACCAAGCTTGGCTTCTTGACCAAAGCGTGGCTCCTTTCGAAGCTTCCCAGTGCCTGCAATCTTTGACGACGGTGAGTCTGGAACACGCATCAGGTGAGTGTTGCCGTTAGCACCCATTTCCAACGCATTTCTGGTCGTTTGGAACGTCCTGTAAGGGACGAAAAATTCAGGAGTGAGCGCGGAAGTCGAGAAAGAAATGCTTGAACTGGTATAGCGCATCACGGAAAAGGAAGAGACGGCCGAGCTGGCCAAACGAAAGGACAGAGCGCTCTGCTTGAGCGGATCGGCCGTTCCTTCATTATCCGTGATCAGCTGTACGTGTTGCTGTACAACAAAGTTGAAGAAACCTACTCGTCTATAGCAACACTTGTCGAGAAATAGATGCAGAAGTGTTGCTTGCATGTCGTGTAACACGAGACGCCGACGCCTTTCTATTGCTGGTAGGGTCCTAGGCATCCTACAGACGAAATTGTTAAGCTGGTGGACAGAGTGATGTTGTAGGCATCGACGTTTGGTACCGCCATCATATACTGTCATGACGAACCACAGCGCAACTACTGAGACACGGACAAAAAGTTTGAACAGCGAAATGTTCGCCCTTCCTTTTGTCCTTGCCTCAGTAGTTGTATTACGGTTCGTCACGCGTCGCCAACTCGGCCAAAATTTTTCCGTAAGGTTGATAGCTTGGACGTTACGTCATGGACGAATAACATGTCTCCAACATGGCGACTTAGATGAAGTCAAGGCAGTATATCCCCTTCAGGCGCCTTAGAATTATGTTGTGCGAAATTTAGACATTTCCGGACAGTGCATCATAATGCGCGCCTGAAGGGCATAATAACGTGGCGATTAACCAGCTCGCGGCGTCGATAGAACGTTATTATATATTCTGCTCATGGATAACAAAGGAACAAGCATGCGATGTACTGATAATGCTAACGTGACATCACGAAGTTCGCGTACCACTGTTGGTGCTCCCTCCCGGCTGTTTCAGTGACGTCAGTGCACGCCATTTGTACCATCAGGCGATATTTGGTCACACGCGCGGACGGTGACCGTTCGCAATACTAAATGCACTAGCGAGTTAGGCTTGCGATTCATTCTATGGTCGCTAATTAAATCACCTTAGTTTTAAATGCAGCTTAGTTTTAAGACGTGAAATTTTACTGGATGATCTAGCACAAAATTGCTTTAACGAGTTTGCCTAATTAGCGGTATAACACTGTAACGCCACTGCGTTTGGCGTACACATTCGTCACGCGAAGGTGGCCTCTACTCTCTCCTATCGTACACTTCCATTCTCCCGTTCCACGATGCTGAGCATGACATGCCAGAATAATTAGCAAAAAATGACAGCAGAAATAAATGTTTGCTCTGCGTGTCTGTCACAAAGTTTATCCAAATGCTTATCGCACAGCCCTGATACTTTGCCACGCCGGACTTTTTTTTTAGGGGCGAAGCTCCTTAGGGTGTGGGTCTGTCCCTCCTTTGTAGTAGTAGTAGTAGGTAGGTAGGTAGGTAGCCACGTGTAGTGGAATGTACCCACCCCACGAGATAAAGATGACGATGACGCAGTATAGTGGAATATACCCACCACACGTGATAACGATGAAGTATAAGCGCGTTCCAGTATAGTGGAATGTACCCACTACACGTGATAAAGATGACGATGACGCAGTATGGTGGAATGTACCCACTACACGTGATAACGATGAAGTATAAGCGCGTTCCAGTATAGTGGAATGTACCCACTCCACGAGATAAAGATGACGATGACGCAGTATAGTGGAATATACCCACCACACGTGATAACGATGAAGTATAAGCGCGTTCCAGTATAGTGGAATGTACCCACTACACGTGATAAAGATGACGATGACGCAGTATGGTGGAATGTACCCACTACACGTGATAACGATGAAGTATAAGCGCGTTCCAGTATAGTGGAATGTACCCACTACACGTGATAACGATGACGCTGATGACCATGAAGTATAAGCGCGTTCCAGACCACACATTCTCTTTCTGCCATGGATGAAAACGATCGAGCTTCGCCCACTCATCATCATTAGAATGCAAGTGATAACTTGTAGAATATGTTACGTTTTAAAATTTACTATAGATAGAGCATATAAGCCTGTATAACAAGCTTTTAAACTTAAAAAATGAATGGATGTGACGGTAATATCTTCATTCAACGTGAGGTGGAGCTTCGCGGCAGCTCAGATTTCTCCTGGATACGTGTTTTCACGGCTTAGCACCACTTCACTGCAGTGAAACCACCTTTACAAGAGGTTACATGTGGACTATTATACACCTGGATAGGTGCTTTCACAGCTTAGCACCTCTTTACTGCAGTGAAACCATCTTTACAAGGGGTTACATGCGGACTAATATGAATCTATTCGTTCGTTTCGAATACTTCGAAATTTTCAATAATTTAAATTCGAATCGAAGCGAATTCGAATACTGCAATATTCGTTCGAATGCTCGAAGCATTCGAATATTCGCACAAGCCTAAAAATAGGTAAATCTTGATGCATTCATGAGGTAAAAGTGAATAGATTCCGGCCGATTGACAGAGTGTCTTGTCTTCAAGGTATGGTCAGGGGTTTTTATAGCTCGGCACGTTTATAGACTCTTTAAATGTGACGTGTCAACAAATCTGCCGGGGTCCTTAGTTCCTTCCTATAAGTCATTATTAACTTTGTCTCACGGGCACCTCAAAGTCTTTTGAGCATGGCCTCCGAGATTAGCTGGCTGCGCACCGTTGCGCCGCGCCGCCCGCTAATCTCGGAGGCCATGCTTTTGAGCCACCAGACTTCTTCCGAAAAAGAGTTTAGCCGCAGACACACGGCAGAGAGCGATCTCCTTCAGAAGCGGTCTCTTCCGGAAATAGAGTTCGTCGATCTTTTTCACGGCCTTAAAAGAGTAGCCTCGAAAATATTCGGCGCCATATGAAATGATGGAAAAATTAGCAAATCTTTATTTCTCTCCAGGAGAACTTGTGTTTGGCCTAGTTGGTGCTTACTGATCGACATCTGGACCGCACAAAAAAGACGAGGACAGAGGGAGGTACGACGACACGGGCGGTAAACTTTCAAATCGTTTATTCATAGAAAGACGTGGCAATATGTAGCGAGTTATGACATGCGCAGACACAGCTGCATCTGCTCATCAGCCTAGCGGGGCAACCACTTATCGAAGAAACACATTTCTTATTGAAATAGATGTATCACTGACACAGTCACCATTTTTTCTTTTATAATAAAATAGGCTTCTAATAGCTCTCGAGCAGTTTGATCTTGGCTTCTGCCCAGAATCTTTATCCCCTGGAACCGTGGTTCACACGCGCAGTCTTTGCAGTGTGCAGGCATGTGCGCCAAGTCGTCTTTTTTAAAATGCGAAGCATTTCTTTTAGGGGTGTGCGAATATTCGAAAGTTTCGAATATTCGTCGAATATTGCATTCGTAATATTCGTATTCGATTCGATAACCACATATTCGAAAAATTCGAATATTCGAACTAACTCGAATATTCGATCCTTATGAATATTCGGTCACATATGTTACTGTGAAGAACTTCCGATTTTGCGCCTTTACGGTAACAGCGCATCAACAGTAGATTATGCAGCGATTACTAAGACTTCGGCGCGAGTGCAATGATGCCTGCACGGAAACACACGGGAGCGTGATGACGGCTACCGACGAACGCGCCGGCACGTCATCGCGACAAACCAACGATAAAATCTTAAAGAATCTAAATCATGAACTGCCTCCTCGGCGGTACGTGTGGCTTTGCGGTTTAGCGCTGTTACCGCTCGTGTAAGCGTACTTGTATCTAACACGCCGTTCACTGCCGCGCCCTTGTGCGCGGAACCGCCTCAATAAAGTGCATATCGCTCGTAGCAATGAAGGCAACTCGCCGAGACCGCATTGGCCCGACAGAATACTCATCGCACCTTTTGCACGGTTCGGTGCTGAGCGAGCACGAAGGAAAAAAAAATGTCACTACGCAAGGGCTAATGCACGCGTACGTTACAGCGAGCGGCGCCTGAGATAGTAGGCGACGCACTGCACGCAACTAGCTGGGGACGCTCAGCTCGACGTGCGATACAGCAGGTAACGCGTTTCATGTGTAGCTGCACCAGTTTTCGCTAATGGGTCGCCGTACAAACGTACGCGCACGCGTCGAAGAAAGCCTGACGAGTCGTCCGTCAGCTGTGCCGCTACTTCAGCATGTACATAGTTCCGAAATGATTTGATGGTAGCGCATGGTCATGCGAAAAAGCTGAAGTGTTTTTCCGCGCAATGGCAAACAAAGAAAAGGCCATGCACTTTCGGTAACGTTACAATGGCGTCATCACATATATTTTTCTGTTGCTAACGGCGGCGCACGTAAGGCGACGGACGGAGATTTGAGGCAGTTAATGCGTAGTACCGCTGCGTTCCCGACAGCGCTTTTGGGAATCCGCCGTACGCGCATCAAACTCTCGCGGCAGCGTCTTCTGCAATCAATCTTCCGTTGCACCGTTGCTGCGATCTCGCTGTGTTTTTAACGTCAGTTCACTGCCGTCGGCAGCCAGTGCGCCGAAGGCGGTCGCAATGCGGCAAAATAGTGCCCTCGCCGCCGCGAGTTGTGTCCTTGTGGCTCCGTTAACAAAAAGGCATATTTGGGGCGTCTTTCTGTCACACATCAATAATCATCTATCTCGCGTGCTTTCTTCGCGTTATCACCGCGCGCCCGGTACTTCTTGGTCACGATCGTGCGGCTATCGGCGTGACGGAGCGCTCGATCGGAAAACGGCGAGCGCGCATTTCTCGAGAAAGGGAACGAAAGCAAGCCAGATAACGAGTATCGCTGTGTATTCGAAAGACGCCCCAAGTACTCCTGTTTGCCTTCGTCGCTCGACCGGTGAGAACAGGGGGCGAAAATTAAAACTAAAACGATAAAATCTTTTGGTCGTACGAGCTAAAACTGATAGTGTGGGAACCAGGATGAATTGTGACCACCTGGGGCGCTTTAATAATCACTTACACGGGCGTTAACTGTTACATTTCACCTAATCAGAATACGGCTGTCATGGCAGGTATCAAACCAGCGGCCTCGTACTCACTAATCATGGCAGCTACAAAAGATTTTTTTTTATTAAAGTGTTACCACATAAAAGCAAAGACAGAAAAAGTTTGTTCAACACGTGAATTCAACCCAAGACATCACAGTCACAAGCTCAACCATTACAGTCATATGCTTCCTAGCTGGTCCAGATGGTGACATTTTTTTGTGCACTAAACAAGTGAACTGTTGTCAACATAAATATATGGTAAAGTAAAAGATTACGGGTCGAAAAAATCGCGTCTCTTGATTATTCGATATTCGATTCGTATTCGAAGCTATGTATTCGTATTCGATTCGTATTCGAAAATTTTGATATTCGCACACCCCTAATTTCTTTGCCTACTGCAGCCACATTTAGCGTAATATCTATCTATCTATCTATCTATCTATCTATCTATCTATCTATCTATCTATCTATCTATCTATCTATCTATCTATCTATCTATCTATCTATCTATCTATCTATCTATCTATCTATCTATCTATCTATCTATCTATCTATCTATCTATCCGCCTACGTCTGGGTGCTCTCGTGATCACCCCCCTTAACTTGGGGTAAACCAAAATTAGTATAGGAGGGTATGATGGTTTGACGAATATGACTCGCTAGTTATGACATAAATATGTGACAATCCCGTCGCGTACGTCGTCAAACCCTTTCCGCCAGACACGCGTGGCACATACCCGTATACCACAGGCGGGTATATGTGCCACAGGTATGCGGATATGTGCCGCAGGTGTTTGAGAGTTTGTATGTATACCGAGGAACGACGAAAACAGACATTGGTAATTTTAACGCGAGAGTGATAAGACAAAGCTGACATCGGCAGCGTTTGCCCGACGAATGCAAATAATAAATTTGAGGGTCCCAGCAGAAATCGAACCCCAGAATTCTTCGTGGCAATCAAGTATTCCAGCACAGAGCCACTCCAGGTCTTGGAACTGCTTTTGAAAAATACCCCTACTGTTCGTTAAACGTCAATTTGTGGTTGCAGTGCTGACTATCTAATTTTATAAACATTACATATGTACTCCTATGATACAGCCGTCGCGTCGGGTTAACGTCAATTGTAGTTAAGCGCCATCCTCGCGAGCACAATCGCTACATATCAGCTCACCGCTTCTGGTGTTGCTGATAACCACGTTGCTGTTGGCATCGTTACGCAGCTGTAAACAACTGGTTATATAAAACATATGCTACTGTTGAACATATGTATGTGCGCAGAACATTTGTACATATTGCCACGCGCTATTCTTATTTTCACTTTTGTTGTATTCGGTTTTCGCCCACAAAGACCGTCAGCAAAGCTCAGCTCAAACCGCGCCTTATTGTTCCAGAACCTTCGCGATTATTGTAGATCGTTTTGTTAAGATTGCGCGCAAGACGCGACCACTCGAGATTATTCCTGAGCTTGCGCGATGACCAGTGATAAGGCTAGAATGTTCGACGCTTGATGCATAAAAGTCGGCGCGCTCCAACGATGTTCAGTTGATCGCCGGCCGACGCTCTGTTCGCCGCTATCAGTGCCAGCGTGTATTGCTGTAATTCTACTTTCTGTTTACCGGCCACAAGTTCGGCCTAATAAACAGTTTCATTTTGGACACGTCGCCTGCTGCCTTCGTCGACGTCACGACCTCGTGACATACATATCTTTAGCGTCATTTAGTAACGTTTCGCTCATTAAAAAAGTTGCAATAGAATCACCTTCCCTCCGCATAACATCGGTTCCCAAGGTATATCGTGGGATCTGCCGAATTTTTAACTTTTGTTCATGTTTCCTGGCTCGATCATCCAGGCACCGCCCCGTCTGCCCTATGTAGGACTTGCCGCACGTCAGGGGGATTTCGTACACGACCCCTGTAGAGCATTTAGCGTACGGCTTTGCATGGTTTTTACCACACCCATGCCTTCTTTTAGGTTCGCTGGAAGAACATTAGCTACCTGTGATGCCATTCTGGATATGTTTAGACGTCTTGGCAAAGGTCTTTCTTTTACTCATGAGATTCCACTTGAGAATACTCTGAGTTTTCTGGACTTAAGTATTTCTTTTGTCAATGGTTATGCCTGCTGGCAGTATTTTTCTCGGGCACAGAAGGGTTTGGTGCCATATGACTCTTCCCAGTCAAAGGTTGTTAAAAGGGGAGTTGCGTTGCTCTGTTTAGAGTCGGCTCTCAGGAAGTCGTGCGTTCACAAAATGCAGGATGCATTTGACAATCAGATTTCCCGTCTCAAGACGGCTGGGTTCCCTGACTCGATTGTGACGCCAGTGGTGGAAACTCTCCAGCAGAAGGTGAAAGGTTCGAGGAGTGAGGCAAGGATGAGGACGACCACTTTTTCCGTAATACCTGAAGTGGTGCCTTATATACATAATGTTAGCCACAACCTAAGGGATGTAGCAGGCAGGTATGGTGTCCTCCTTGTTTTTTCGGCGCCTTTCAAGCTGGCGCGGCTCTGCCCCCTTACTTCCAGAGAACCTAAAGGAAGGCACGGCTGTGGTAAAAACCATGCAAAGCTGTACGCTAAATGCTCTACAGGAGTCGTGTACGAAATCCCCCCTAACGCGCGGCAAGTCCTACGTAGGGCAGACGGGGCGGTGCCTGAATGATCGAGCCAGGGAACATGAACGAAATTTTAAAAAAAGACTATTTGGCGGACCTGCCTGCGCACTGTAAAGACTGTACGTGTGAACCACGGTTTCAGGGGATAAAGAGATTCTGGGCAGAAGCCAAGATCAAACGGCTCGAGAGCTATTAGAAGCCTATTTTATTAGAAAGAAAAGTGGTGACTGCGTACACCCAAATCGCCAACCAGACGTGTCCCGTGTGCAAGTTACACAGCAATGCAAAGCTGACACAGAACAATATGTGGTTCATGTATTCGTCATTACCGCAATATATTAGTTATGTAGAAATCATATCAAAGAAACGATGATGGACCATTGAACAAGATCATAACGACCCGCCGCTTTACCTGTTTATACGGTGATAATCAATGCAGGTGACCGAAGAGCTTGCCTGAGAAAGAACATTTGCACTTTATATATCGAGATACATGCTTTTTTTCACTGGTTCTCTTTGAAAGCTATAGCGCCTTGCTTTCGGTAATGCGTTCGCAACAAATCACTAAAAAGAGATCAACTGTGCCATTTGTCTGTGAGGCAACGCCGCTTCTTTAAAGAACTTTCAGCTTCGTAAAAGACCACTTTTAGCGTATTCGTGTGACAGGGGCATTAGGCGGAAGCTTTTCGACCTTGCTTGCGCCTTCACTGAACCCTTCCTTAAAGGGGCCCTGCAACACTTTTTGAGCATGCTCAGAAAACGCTGCCGATCGGTAGTCCAGGCTCTCGAGAACACGCGAGCCAAATATTATAGCGCAGCACGCGGCGTGGAATTCACAATAAATTCTCAAAGTCAGCCAGAAATTGCTTTCTCTTCTCTCGACAAATGACGTTGCGTACCCAAAAATCACTCGTCACCGACGAGATTTCTTTGTATCAGCCATTGCCTGATTTGAGCATGGCGCGCTCGGTAGTTACAGAGGCCGCCGCGAGAGGCCGCGACTTATCCACGCGTGCGCGCGCGATCGCAATGAAAATACGCGTATTCGAACAAAAAAAGAAAGAGAAAAAGCGCTCAAGATCACGAGGCGCGCGTGACGTATTTTCTTTCCCCGTGCCATCCCTCCCTGCTTAGCTTCCAGCGCTTTCGACGGGACGAGAGAAGAGAGAACGCAATTGCAGCGTGCGAGAAATCTTTGTAACTCCACTCGTACTGGACGGATTCCAAAAATTTTTGCGGCAATGAATTTGTGAGGCAATAAGCTCCTTTATTGAATCCATTCCATGACTACTTAGAAAAGTGTTGCAGGGCCCCTTTAAATAGTTTCACTGAACCCGTACTTAAATCTTCTTCTTCTTCGTCCTCGTGTTTTTCTTCTTCTCAGCCTATTCCATAGAATTGACTGACCCAATCATCCTTGTCATATCCAATGTACTCCTCAACCACACTATAGCAGTTCGCTCGCTGGAAACTATCATGTGTTGTAAATAAGCCTAAGCAATGCTAAAAAAAATTACACCATCTCCCGCTAAAGGGAACCATGTGTAGATGTGAAGCAGCGGGCTCTAACGCTTACACTGGCGGCGGCGTTGACGCTGGTGCTCATCGCAGCGTTGCGCAGGAGAGAAAACTGGGGAGGCGCAAAGCACGCAGTGATGGAGCGGTGTTTCCTACTGGAACATGCCAATCGCTGCTAATGGGCAATGAGAGATAGAAGACTCCGACTGGACACAGAGACCCGCAGTCCGCTTTTAGTTAACGCGCACGCTGCGAATTTTTGTTGTTCAACAACGCACAGGAGAAATCTCCCACCGGCACCACCTTGCAGGTCAAGATCCACTGCCATATATACGGGGTGGCCAGTGAACGGTTGTGCAGCGCGAGCAGTCGGTTTTTTCAACCAAGAAACTCGCTAGCAGACGCTGCCTGCGTCGGCGTCGCGAGGCGAGAGAGGGGGGGAGCGTAGGAGAGGAGAGAGAGGGGGGGGGACGCGCATGCGCAGTGGGAGTGTGGGCGCCGCGGGCAGGGTTGCCTAGGGGGAGAGAGGGGGGAGCGTAGGAGAGGAGAGAGAGGGGGGGACGCGCATGCGCAGTGAGAGTGTCGACGCCGCGGGCAGGAATGCCTAGAGGAGAGAGGGGGGAACGTAGGAGGGGAGAGAGGAGCGGAGGCGCATGCGCAGTGAGGGTGTGGTTGCCGCGGGGAGGGATGCCTAGAGGAGAGAGGGGGAGAAGAGGTTTTTTATTATTTTTTTTGAAAAGGTTTGCGCATGCGCAGTAAGGGAGGCCACGCGGCACACCACCACCACCACCACCACCGGATTAAGCTTCGCCATAAGATGCTTCACATCTAAAAGCAGGCAGCGATAAGAACACCGCAAGGAGGAATAAACTTTATTTGTGACCAGCAATTTGAGCGGTGTGGCCTAGTCCTCGCACGTGGGGACGTCGAGGTCTTGCCTCTTCGCAGCATCACGGGCTTGCTGGGTGGCCCATAGCTGATCGTCGAGGTGGGAGCTGCGCAGGGCGGTGCACCATCTCGACGAGCAAATTCCTGATATATTCGCCTTTACTCTTTACTAACACCCTTCGCTGTCTGCTGGTGTTAATGCATCTAAGCATGCAGCAAAAAGCGTTGAATAGGCTGCTCTTTTGCCTGACTTATTTCTAGATGACGTGGCTTCACACGGGTTGTTTCCAATGGTCTCTTCTACGTTATGCAGATAAAAAATGTGTTCTGCCTCTTGTGCAGCTACAGTACCGTTACAATCTGGTTTCATGGGCACCACGCAAGGTTTTGCTGCAATTAATTTCCTTTTAAGGTATCACTGCTGCTTTATGCGTTCACATAAATATCGGAGCACGTCATGCGCAAGTCATGGGCTAACATACCGTTCTGCGCGTTCATAGAAATTCAGATTTTTTTTAAAGTTTCTGTGATACCACACATGATGTCCTGTTTATGTAGCTTCATCTTATATTTTTTTTCGCTAGTGTAAGCTTAATTATTTGAAACTAATTCCGATACATTTTTCTTTTTTCCTACCAGGCTTCTTCGAGCCTTGCAGACATCTAATTGACGCTGCCAATCTGCTACAAGGATTCCTTCAGTTGTTGACGGACACGTCAGTTTCCTCTGATTGGTCCCATGATACCACAAAGCCGACATTCACGGTGAGTTATACATTCACGACCGCACTACAGCACGAAGATTTTCGGCTGATCACGGCACGGATATCGGAAGTTCGATATTCTTCGCTTCAGCCTCCGTGTCATTAGCCCTTTCACGGCACCATTCACACTCCCGAAGCATAACGAAACAAAAAAAGCTATTGTGACGTGAACATGGCTGAAGCATCAACCATGGATTTCGACACCCAGGATGCTGATGTTCAGTCGTTGTACCGGCTAGGGAAAGTACCTGAACGACCCGACGACGATCCGCAGGACACGCAGGATGGTGACGAGCTCATATACGATCAGCTTTCGAAAGAAAATGCCGCTCTGCTCCGGCGAATGTTGATCACCGGACCACCCGTGAGGTCACTTCACCTATGCCGAATCTCACTAAGCGCGTTCAAGGTCGCTTTCGATGGCCTGGGGGAATGCCCTTGGCTGGAAGAACTCTCCATTATTATCGACTGCGAAGGGAAGGAATTGGGCACAAATCTGACTGGGGTAATTAGAAGACTGCGTTCGTTCAACTTGCGCTGCGAAAACACTGGCGCCGGATACGCGAATGATGTCGCTAGCTACATCCGACAGGGCAAGTACTTGATCGAACTTAACCTCTATAACTCCTGTGGTGGCGACGAAGGCGTCGCAGTTCTCGTAGAAGCTCTTACTGGAAACGAGACCATCGAGAAGTTCCGTTTAGACGACATGAACTTGTCTTCCGACACCTTAATCGCCTTCGCCAAGATGTTGGCATCCAACTCTATGCTAGAAGTCGTAGACATCAGGGAAGTGTGTCCCGTCGATAGGGATAAAGTCTTGTCATTGCTGCAGGAGGAACGCTACGCTAATGCATTCAAAAGGCTTCAGATCGTGTGGCCCGAGGAGCTTCTATCGGAGCTCACCGCGCTCATCCGCAGACAAGCATGCTGTCCCAGGTTGTCGGTCACCGTGACCTCCTTGGTCGACGAGGGAGTTCTTGGGGAGTTTTTTGACGCCGTGGTCGCTAACAAGACACTTCGCGGCCTCACCCTCCTGCCTTTTCAACACACGTTCGACGCTCTCGCGAATGGCATCGCTTCCTTAGTGAAGCGCACAACGACGCTCCGCGAAATCTGGGCCACCCACACCGTCGAACAAAGCAACGAGCGCCACCTTATCGGCATTCTCGACGCTTTAAAAGAGAACCGTTCTGTTTCACAGTTCACGATGTACGCGCAAACGGTGACGCCGGAACTGGCGACGTCCCTGTCGGAGTTGCTCGCCGCGAACAACACGCTGAACGTCGTGCGCGTTTGCAATGACTGGGTAATCTCTCCTAAAGAGTTGGAAACCATCCTCGAGGGCATGAGGTTCAACTACACCGTCAACGCCCTCACGATTTCCCTCCGTCCCGACGACTCCGATGGAACCTACGAGATAGAAGCCATTTTAGACAGGAACGCTCGTCTCTTGAAGAAGGCTGCGGAGTTCGTGATTTCGGGCGCTGATGTCAGCGACGAGAGTGGCGTGGATGCTGTGAAGAAACTGCGCTCAAGCGCTGACCTTGTGAAGGAGGTCCAGAAGCTAACGGGCAAGACAGAAGAGGCAGCAATAGAAGCAATCCAGTCAGCTTTATCTTGCATATCGGCCTGATTACAGCACTCGAGAAGCATGCGGTGTACTTGGGTGCATCGACCATATTGTCCTATTTGGGCCTACCTCTGTTTTTTCACTCGCTTTTGCGGAATAGGAGAGTCCTACGCAAACTGCACATGTAGCAGTGTTGATCGAGCTAAATATGTGAAAAGTATAGGTTGTGTCGCTGTGTATGTTACCAAAAGGGTATTGCACTAATAGCGGATGTCGGACGCGCGAGTGGATGATCGAGTTAGCATTGTTCAAGAACTGCGAATAATTGCATTTAGCTGTGTATCAAGGTTCACATTGAGGCGTCCTGTGCTGGACTCTTGTAACTGTATCATATATGTACATACGTCAACCTCAGTTTGTACCCAATTTCAAGAATGTGCAAGTACCACGAAACAAGGGACCATCGCTGTCATCGCTTCCAACTACCCTTACTTGCAGCAAGTCGGTGTATATATTGCATTAGCTATTAGTTGTTCGAGCTCTCAAATACTGGAATAAGAGCAAAAGTGTCATTAAGAAATGCACAGCCCGTTGTCCACGACACTCTACTGACCGTTCGTTAGCTCCATATCTGCTTCCTAAATATTTATTTTTGAAGCCTTCAAGACAGCCTGCGAATAAAGACTGGCGAGCTTCAGTGGCTAGGACATCACTGAATTGAGTCGTGGGCATTATGTATTTTGTGTAGAGTTCCTTTATCATTTACAGTTGTGACAACTGATATATCGAATGTAAAACCTCTACTAAGGCTACAATTTTATTCATAATGGTGTTACCTTTTTAATAAAAAGTTCGTTCCTGTACGCGTTAGTTTCTTCAGTGTCTCAAGCACTCGCAGAACAATGGGTGCATTCTTTATAGTGAGGCAGGAAAGGAATAAAACCCCAACCTGCACTATAAGAATTTAGCAGGCGATGCCAATTAGAAAAGAAAAATGAACAGGGCAGAGCCAAGTGAAATTTTGAGGGGGAAGGATGTTAAGGAGAAGGGGATCCACCCCCAGCCAACCCGAAAAAAAAAGCTTCTTTTCTTATTTTACAATGTTAGTCTTGCTGCTAACCATAGGTCGGCGAACTCACTCATGAATCGACTTACTCGGACTACCCAGACTCAGATTGAGCCGTGAGTCTGAGTCTGAGTGAGTCCGGGTGAGTAATATTTTGGTGAGTTTGAGTCCGAGTGAGTCCGGTTGAAGAAAATTTTCGTGAGTGTGAGTCCGAGTGAGTTCGGCTCGTGAAAATTTTGGCGAGTCTGTGTACGAGTGAGTTCAAAGCGCAAGATATATATCTTGAATGAGTCTGAGTGAGTTCCACTTTTTTTGCCGACCTATGGTCATATCTCATCTTCAACACTACTATCAGCCTTGCCTGGATTCTCGTTTGTACTCACGTCTACTCACACGTATTCCAAAGCGGTATTTCATACACCATCTCAATATTTATTGATCAGAGGCGCGAATGACGTAGGGGAGTGCCTTTACCTCCCCCCTCCCGTTGCCAACACTTCCAAGGAAGTTCTTGATGAACATGTTATGTTGTCATCTCTTTTAAGAAAAATTACCTTACCGGTTTACGAGCACTCATAAATCGTATTCTAATGTACTATATAAAAAGACGCAAAGAAGAGCACCGATTACGTGAGATATTTGTGTTATAGTGCATTGACACCATGGTCGAAAAAAATAATTCTAGGCTAACTGACTCATGAGTCGACTCACACAGACTCACTCAGACTCAGATGTAGCCGTGAGTCTGAGTCTGAGTGAGTCCGGGTGAGTCCGGTTGAAGAAAATTTTCGTGAGTGTGAGTCCGAGTGAGTTCGGCTCACGAAAATTTTGGCGAGCCCTAATCGCAAAATATAGTTCATGACTGAGTCTGAGTGAGCTCCACAAGTTTCGCCGACCTATGCTGCTAACATGCATAGTCGAGTTTAATCTTCCTCTGAATAATTCGTGCGAGTGGTAGCTTGGAACTGGACGCTCCTGCTTGTAATTATTCAGGGTGTCTACCGACCGGGAAAACCGGGAATTCTCAGGGATTTCCGATAGTCTGGAAAAACTCAGGGAAAGCTCAGGGAAATTGTTCTCCCATCAGGGGAATTCGTTGTAACTTCATTTTAAGGGAACGAAAGTCTTGGTAATGCTGGCTTGATATTTGGTGAATATATTTTTCTAGGCTTGTGCGAATATTACAGTATTCGAATTTGCTTCGATTCGAATTTAAATTATTGAAAATTTCGAAGTATTCGAAATGAACGAAGAAGTCTGGATGTGACCCCCCTGTAAAGGTGGCTTCACTGCAGTGTAAAGATGCTACGCCGAGAAAGCACCTATCCAGGTGTACACTAGTCCGCATGCAACCCCCTTGTAAAGATAGTTTCGCCGCAGTGAAGTGGTGCTAAGCCGTGAAAACACCTATTCAGGAGAAAGCCGCGCTGCCGCGAAGCCCCACTTCAAGGTTAAATGAACATATTACACTGACATCCATTCATCTATTTTTTTAAGTTTAAAAGCTTGTTATACCGGCTTATATACTCTAAGCATAGTAAACTTTAAAACGTTCCTTATTTTACAGCTAATCACTTGCATTCTACCGAAAGTCAAATCTTGCTGCTATTCAACGTTGTTTCCACTTCGTTTGAACAAAATAAAATGGCATTTACACAGGCCTTGTTTAAATTTAAAACAAAAGTATTGTGCAGGTTAGTTAGGTCATGACAAATATGCCCATTTTTCTTTATAATATGTAATATGTACTATTCGAATTTGATTCGAAATTATTCGGCCAAAATCACTATTCGCTTCGAACCTAAAATTCACTATTCGCACAAGCCTACATTCTTCAAATCGCGCTGCCCCTGGTGCACCTCGTTGCTCTCCTCTGCTTCGGAGCAACGAAATCGGAGAGCATCCTGCTGATCCATGGCATGCGGGAACCATGAACCACGGCACATTGTATCGCGCACTGTTATTTAGGTGTTCTGTGACTACGCAATGCTGTTTCGCATTCGTTGTAGCGCATGCCGAGCGTTAGTGCCTGATATGGCGTTAGTGCCTGATATGGTACTTAGGACAGGTAGTAACCGCGGAGCCGAACCATGCGAGTGAAATAACTAGAAAATAAGGATGGTATGGGGCTCATTCGGCAAGCATTATGAAATCATGAATGGTAGTCTACCACTATCCCTCAAGAGGAAGGTATATAACAGCTGCATCTTACCGGTACTTACCTACGGAGCAGAAACCTGGAGACTTACAAAGAGGGTTCAACTTAAACTGAGGACGACGCAGCGAGCGATGGAAAGGAAAATGATAGGTGTAACCTTAAGACAGGAAGAGAGCAGAGTGGGTCAGGGAAGAAACGGGTGTTAAGGATATCGTAGTTGAAATCAAGAAGAAGAAATGGATATTGGCCGGGCACGTAGCACGTCGGCAGGATAACCGCTGCTCATTAAGGGTAACTGACTGGATTCCAAGAGATGGCAAACCCGTGAGGGGGGAGACAGAAAGTTAGGTGGGTAGATGAGATTAAGAAATTTGCAGGTATAACGTGGCAGTAGAAAGCACAGGACCGGGTTGATTGGCGGATTCATGGGAGAGGCATTTGCCCTGCAGTGGGCGTAGTCAGGCTGATGATGGTGGTGGTGGTGGTGGTGGTGGTGGTGGTGGTGTTTTTGCTATCGCTGCGTGACAAGTAACGAGCATTAGTAGTCTTAGAGGTGGTAGCAGCAGATGTAAAGAGCTCTCACTTATCATGCAAACGATTACGAGTAAACGGATGTTCCCTACAAGGCTGATATCCTGCAAGCAGTTCCGATCAGCGTGAACACCAACACTGCCATTTTTTTTGTGGATACCTGTAAGCTCTAACACCCTGTGATCCTGAGCTTCGAAGATGTTATTTGGGATTCTGTGGCGAATAGAGTAAATTTCCAGGTGAGCTCTCAACCAACAGGCGTGTTTACCGTAAGGGAAATATCTTTTTTTTTTTGTATTGTGAGGGCACTGCTGAAACAAGTCTTAAGCAGTCGACCAATATTTTTTGGAGCTGCACCTTGCAGTCACTAGGCGCACCGCTGCTTATGGCACAATGTTGATGTTTTGCGACATAGTTGAATTGCAATACTTGCTTCAATTGCAATAGTTGCTTCAATCTTTAGAGGGGATGAGTAGACGGCTCATACCTTTGTATGTGTTGAGCTCTGGTCGCAAAGTTTCCGTTGAAGATGCATACTGATCACTTCGCTTGCTCCAGCGGCCATGTTTTTTGTAGTAGTGAGTGGCTATCACTGGCACAGCCAGGCGAGGGGGGGGGGGATGGACGGGGGGGGGGGGGGGAAGGGTAGGTTTGGGAGGTTCAAATTCCACCTAATTTTTTTTTGCATGTGTATAAATACACGAACAGATAGAAATGCACCCACGAACATGTATAAAGCATGATTAGGTCCCCTCCCTACCCCCCCCCCCCCCCCCCGAAAAGAATGTCTGGCTACGCCCCTGGCTGCTGTAGCCTAGTATATTCAATTTGTTGTTATCCCATTAATTGCTTCGTCCTTGCGGCGAAACAGCGACTTCTTTTCTAGCGTGCAACGAACAGTTTTCAATGTTGCACGCTTGTCGGACTGAGTGGAGAGCAAATGGTTCAGTTGGGCAATATGACAGCATCGGTGTTGCACTACTGTCGGCAACACCCAACATTTTGATAACAAGCAGCGGCAGCAGAATAGGCGCAATTGCACAGTGGGTCAAACTTGCAATTATTTCGTCCTTACGCGTGCCGTACCGCTGCGGCATCAAATCGTGGTTGTAGGATCTGAGGTTCTACAAAATCGATTTTTTTCGCTTTAAAAAAAAAGAGCTTTTCAGGCCGCCACATTAGTCTAGCATTCTTGCGGCATTTTCACTGTAAAAGTGAATCCTTTGGCAAGTATACTTTGCATGAAAAGACGAATTTAAATCAACAAAGTTTTGATATAACGACGTAAATTGCCCATTTTACTGACTTCGCTATATCGATGTTTAACTGTACTTAAGTCAGTTTCATTTTTTAACGTGCATACTAGAGAGTGACATCCATCTTGCGACATGGTGTCAGCCCGTCTTGACAAAAAAAAATTGTTTCACTCAGGGAAATTTTAGCAAAATAACTGAGGGAAAACCTGGAAAACTCAGGAATTTTGAAATGCCAGCTTGGTAGACACCCTGTTTGCCCAATTTCTGTGGCACATACCTGATAGGCCGCACAGGATAGGCCGCACAAGCACAGCTGCCTTAAACAGCTTCGCTGTTAAAAATCGCACAGGTCAAAGAGCGCTGTGCGTGAAAGCGCTCCTTCATCTGTGTAATTTTATCATGTTATTTTCCGCGGTGTTTTCATGACGTAACACGGTGCATGCACAACAGAGTGTATATATTTCTGAAGGCGCTTTGCACGATAAGCACTTGTTATTAGCAGCTGTTCTTGTCCAGCCGCCTCGTCTGTGTGAGTAAGTCTTCCTTTTTGCTAATTTGACTTTGTCATCATACAATACAAACTATCCCAACAGTCTGTCCTACTGATCTTGTAAGGTTTTGAGAAATCTTTGAACCAGGTACCAACATTGTGCAGCCGAACATTGTGGGGAGCCAACATTATGGTCAAAATGTCGTGTCTTCGTCGGGGAACATACACAGCGCAGGCATAAACGTGCTGTTTTCAGAGCGAAGTGGGCAAGGTGGGCGCTTTGGTAAATAAGAGCGTTGTGTCGGAAGCTACAGGGAAATACAACAACTATGTCTCCGGTCATGTGCAGAAATATGTACCTTGCGCTACTGGCGTGGTATACACCACTTCACTCTCACGAGGCAGTGAATACATAGGCCAAACGGTGCGCTGCCTAAACGTACGCCTACGAGAGCATGAGTTGTCTCTTTCGGGTGATGCAGTCGCGTATCATCGTATCATTTGGCAGCCCATTGCAGACCCAACCATTATAAGATACAAACATATCTATCAGCGCACGCGCGAAATCGCCGAAGCCTTCTTCATAAGATTCAGCAAAAATTGTATGTCATCCATCAATCACTCTACTAGACGAAGAATGCAATTATCCATTAGGCAAAACATGATTCATGTTGTTTTGCAACACATGCGCAGAAGAGCGGACATGCGCAGAGCTTTGGGTGACCCATTGTTATTTATACATGTTCTTTCTTTTTGGAAAATAAATCTGGTTGTCTGTTCAGCGCTGTGTCCTTTTCTTCTTTCTGCAGCTCGCCTGGTTTTGCGGGGCCTCCGTGATCGGCCCACTTTTGAGCAAGCGACAATGTCATGTGATGACGTCATTCTATGTGACGTCACGATTACGTCACAAATTATGGCTAAGTGATGACGTAATCACGTGATGGTTGTTTGTTGGATCACTCGTGTTCACGCCGCTGACGCCGCCGATGGTCAAATTTCGCGTTTGATTAGGCATCTAAGGCTTTCAATCACGTTTAGTTGATTTCATGTTGGAGTACATGGCAGACAGAGCCGTTATGAGGAAAAAAAAACGACAACATTGCAAGATAATTTTACAGCTTTTTTTTATTTGTTCACCGCTTACAAATGGCCGAGTAAAAGTACACGCGGTTAAAAACGCGAACACATTCAATAAAAGAAAAAAACTGAGTTCCGTTGAACTTTCTTCAGCCTTGGGCACGTGGAAACAACACTTCGCGTCACCTGGAATATGAAAACACTACTCGATGTAACGTGTATCTCAGCTACTAGTGTGTTTAACAATCAAAATACTCCCGTAATACGCACCTCTTAACTGTACCAAAGCGGTGGCACGAACTGAGGGATGATTGGTACCTGGGTGGTCTCGTTAAAATATACTGTGCTTGTCTTCCGCTGTGATATGTACCGAAACACGACCGTCATTCCTCCGCTCCCAAACTTGTGCTTTTGCACTTTGACCACCGCTGAACATCAGCAGTCCGCTAAATGGGACGTCAAAGATATGCATCGCATTTCGTGGAAGCCCATAGACACCTACTGCCTTCTACTCGGCAACGTGCTCGGAGAGGTTCTCAGCGTAAGGACCATATCAACGATAAGCTGACCGAGTGCCCAGAGTTGTGCCTGGAAGGCAGGAGGAGCACCCAGCGCGAGGGTAATTCTCTTTGACATTACACCCTTCAAGGATTCCAGTATTGCGACAACACGAGGAACCGACCGAATATTTCTCTAAATTCTGGGGCTTCCAAATACGCAGAACGTGTTCCAAGCATGTAATATTTTAGAGCATGTCTATTCACTATGACCACTGCACTATGACCACTTTGGAGGGGGCGAATTTGTCAAGTCAACGCTGCGAGTCTCATCCCTTCCTTTTTTCGTCACGAAAGCCTACGTAAGCGATACGCCATGCTTTCTGTCGTGGTCCGCTCCGCTGCCCATCGGTTTGCAAAGGTTGCACATGTTAACATTACCAGAATCACACTGTCGATAGCAACACTATAATGGTGCACGACATTAAAGGCACTCGTAAGGACGGAGGAGTGCGGTGTGACCGACTTGCTTGTCTTGATTAAGGACATAAAAAAACGTTTGCTGGTCGTATTCATGTTTCTACGTTGGTACAACGATCACAGTGAAACGACGATAATAAAGTTTTGAAAGAAAGTATTCTTAGCTAAGACCACGACTGCCTCTTGTTTAGCGCATTCCTGGTCTCCTTGTACAGTCGTGGCAGGTAATGTAGCTAAAGCCCGAACAAGACTTGGCATGAACAGTGAACCATAGACAGGCGTTTTCGTTTTCCCCACAGCTTCTATACTGTTGCATCGCCTTCACGATCGCCTGCGAACAAAGGTAGGCACTGTGATTTCCAACACCGCTGTTCCGGTAAGCAAGCAATGCAGAAAGCCGTCGGCCACGTCGTAATCGCAAGACAATGACTCGTTAGGGCGCATTGCTTGATTCCGTCCTAAGGTGTCCTAGTGTCTGGTGAATAACTTACATTTACATCGATAGAATTACCTGCACAATCGCTTCGTGCACGAAAATTAAAATACAGGTGAACAGTGTTACTGCATGCCCAGGTAATGTACCATTCAATACCGATGTACATCCCAGAAAACCATGGCATTGCTGCTTTATAGTACTGTCGTTCTTACTCTAAGCTTGGTGCGTCAACACGGCACGACAAACTATTCCACACACAAAAAAAGCTGACCTTGCATCGAAAGTGTTCAAATAATAATACAACGAGTTGTCTGGACGTATATTTTCGAGGATATGTTTTTCCGCTTCAGTGACATCGTTACAACGCGACATTTCAGCATCGTAGGCAGTGCCGTTCGCTTTCAGGCAAAATAGTGGATTAGTATTCAAAGCACTCAGCAAGTTGTAGCACGATAGCAAGGACGGAGGGTTACCCGATGTATTTCGAGCGTTCCCCTTACGTGAAATGCTTTGGTCTCAAGAAGTAAAAGGAATAAACAAAAGCTAACAGCAACTCAAGTCCATGTCTTGCAGATAAAATAATACATAAGCTTTCAATGCGATAATCGCAATCCGGAAGTCATCACGTCAATGCCAAAAGAAGGCACAATCCTGCAAGTGTGCGTCCAGCATCCCGCCGTGATTGGGCATGACCGTTATATAAAAACTCATTGGAAGAAACCCGACGGCTGGTGCATCCGTGAACCCTGCAGCCGCTCCTTCGTCAGCATAGTATGACGTCACTTCCTCGAAGCGCGGGGCAATGGGCCATCGAATGACGTAGCGAATCTCCCCGGGAGTCCCGGCTTATCCTCTTCTGCACGCGAACGGTTCTCTAGCTAAAACTTGGGTAACGCTGATTACGAGCCGTGACTTCGTGTCAGAGTAAGGAGCAGCTGCGGCGCAGCGATTTCCTGGACGGCCTGAGCCTCCGGTGGAGGCTGATGGTGTTGGCATCCCTGTGCGCCTGTGACGGCTTCAGCAGGTGGCCGTTGCGGAGATTGTTGGTCACGGGGTCTGCAAAATGCGAAAGAGAAAATTATCAGAAAAGAGGAACTAAAAAATTGAGTCCCTATAGTGAATGCTCTGGAGGCAGCAAGCGAGAGTATGCAACCACGTAATGCGAAGCAGTCAGCGAGGATCTGCATACACCACACCGTTTCGCTTTGAGACAAATCAAGACATTCGTGTCATGAAATGTTGGTCACTATCACTTGTTATTGTCATGCATGCATGAACAATCTGGTATATACTATGCTGCTGAAACGTAAATTCTCGTATACACAATGCGTATGAGCTGTCATTTATGTTCGTCATACACTCATGTCATGCCATACCAATTTTTATATATACAATGTTAATGAAACGGCCGCGAGTGCACCAAAACCGCTTCATGCAAATCGTGACGTGCATGACATGTGTGCAATTATTTTCATGTTACTACGTGTAAATTATGTTCGTCATAAACATATGTCTCACCATGCCAATATTGTTATATATCCCGTAAACGAAACGGCTACGATCGCAGGAATTCGTAGGCGGCAAGACGTATAAATATGTCCAATGTGGCTGAAGTTCATTGAGAAATGGTTCACATTTCATTGAAACAGAAGCAGACGGTTCCGCTCTTCGTTGTGCTCACATTTCGCGGTCGCGCGCTCCTTCCCACGCGCTATGTGTGAATTCTTGAAATACAATTTGGGTTTGGCTTTTACGCACAGCTTCAAGGACAGAGTGTCCTTGGCATGAATGTGGCGCCGATTTCGTTAATCTGTCACAGCAACGGTTCGACTCTCCGTACTATGAACCCTCTAGCAGTGGAACTCTGTCAAAGGGATCAATAGAGTTCATCGCTCTTACGTGAGGACATGCACCAACATAGAATGTTCACGTGTTCTGCCCACGTGCTTGCTCAATAGATATCGAATGTTGCAAGGGGGGCCAACTAGTAACGAATCCTCATAAAAAACCCAGCCAACCAAGAGTGAAGGAGCCTTGTACTTAACAGGAACAGATCTGTGCAAGCAGCTTCGCTATGAAACCGCATTCAATGAAAGTCCTGATTTTAAACTGGCTCAAATCAATCACCTTTCCCCATGCAGCGTACAACGATACACTAAAAGACCTTGCGACTTTATACGCTATGTTAATCGTATTCTCAAAACATGACGACCGACGCTAGATTTTAAAGCCTTTCCCTGTGAAGGCATTTACACTGGACATATCATTGGAGATGTGCCCGGATGGCGAATGTGACAATCTAGTTGATGTACCAGGAAAACGAGTGCGGTCATCCGGTAGTTGTCGATGGGCTACTTGAGTACGAGACCACGTGACCATAAATTTGAGCGGGAGAACAGGAATTTCACGTCGCTCTCCAAATCTGAACGGACATAGTTGTATTTTGAATTATACATTCTAACGGCGTCCTGTAGAAAAAAAATCATCACGGTCAGAGTGCTGTACTCACGGAGTCCTTTGGAGTGGGGTCCACGGACGTAGTCGTCGACGGGGTTGTTCATTTGGTCCAGATACCGCTCGGCCAGGTACCGGAACACTGCAAAGAAAGAAAAGCGCTGTATCATACGCACCCATCCGCCGCATATCCTGACCGTCTGAATCGTACAAACACGAACAGCAGCTAATATGAACGCATCAGGATGAACAGTCAACCATCACGTATACAACGCCTGACTTCAGAAACGCGTAATTCAAGCGTACCACGTAACCGGTAAGTGTCAGAGCAGAGCTCTCGAACACGTGACCTGCGGGCCGCATGCGGCCCACGGATATATCTCCAGCGGCCCGGCCCACACATGGCTGTGTTCGTCCCGCATATTTTTTTTAAAACAAATTTGATCATGAGCTAAACAGCCGTGACTGGTCTCAAGCACTTTTTTATGAGGCACCCCACGCAGTCACTATGCGTTAAAACATAAGAAGATTGCACGTTCGGGTCCTGTCGCGGACGCCAATTTGTGATGCAGGTTCTTTTTTTTTTTGAAACCAACGCCTTGGTCCTTCACAGTGCTCTCAGAGGCTCTGCCCTAGAGAGCTCATACAAACAAAATAAAGAACCTGCATCACACCATGGAATAAAAACTATATTTCAGAATCGGTGTCCACATTTTCGTCATTCTGGAGGCCAGTATACCAACATGTTTCTCGAAACCTGACATCAAATTTCCCTCACTAATGACCGATATATAATATTGCGGAAAGGCCTTCTTTCAAATGACAACGCTATAACTCACATTCTCCTCACCCCGCCCAAGCTCTAATCTCGTTTACTGTCCCGGAATGCGGCCGTGACAGTGAAAATTTTATGACTGCGGCCCGCAAGCTGAGTTGAGCCTGATACGCCCGTGTTAGATGAAGACGGCGATGCGGCCAAGTGGCGAGATGGTATAAACCCGGGTCTCGCACTTTATACTAGGCTATTTGAAATACCGTAATAGAAGCGTCAACATAGTGCTGCCAGTAATGAACACTCCGTCTTCCTTTTCTGAAACGAAGACTCTCTTGTTTCCGCGATGGCATGGCTTCATGTCACTCTTAGCTGATATCACGGTGGATTGATAACAGGAGATGTCAAAATGATTTGCCTTCATATTCTATAATGAACCTATGCACTAATTGTCCCAATGTCGACGTCACAACGTACAGGGGCGGTCAAAAGTTCCCAGGCCACGCTGCCATAGGAATACATGGGACAGTGGACTGGAAACTTTTGACCAGCCCTGTACATAGCCCGCATCAGACCGTGGACAGCTCGCTTTATTCTTCAGAATGAAACACATCGTGCTCACAAAAACAAGCACAACCCGCGCGAAACGAACGTTCCTGCACTGTATCGTAAATCGGACATTCGCAGCACCAAGCAGGCTTGGATTCCGAAACTAAAGCTACAGGTCCTATTTACGGCTCAATAGAGGCTAATATGCCGCTCGCAGGTGCACGATCAGTGCAAACCGTACTTACTGTGTAAGCAGTGGACCTACGCTGGACCTGTTGTAGTGTGAAGCGGCGGTGACAGAAAACTACGACATTTGTTTATTGATTTTCTTGCTCTCAATTCTTTCTCTCCAAGATTTTACACAGAGCAAGAGATCACGCCAACAAGCCAGTTGGGTCATGTCCTCCGAAATCGTCAGTGCGGATAACTGTTTCGCAAGAGAATCCCTAGCGCAGTTCCATGAGGACGAATGAGAAGTTGCAAATTTTGCTTTAAGCATGGTCCTGCAGCGACCACATAAAGTGGTATGTCCTATTAACATAGCTAAGGTACCTATCTCAATGCTTTTATACTTACTCAAAGGCAACAATGCTAGAGCCACGCACACTCATTTTTCTGCTTTCATGTAACCGACCCGTTACACGTATAACCACTGTCTTGCGCGCGCCGTACCGGAATATCGAGCATTCCCGATTATTTTAGATTGTTCTGATAACCTTGAACGCGGAACGGGAACAGTACAGTTCATTCTGAAGCTAACGCGACCACCAACGATAAGGCTGGAATCTTTGATGCCACATATATAAATGCCGACGCGCCTTACCGATGATAAGATTACCGACGTCCGACGCTGTGATCAAGGTTGCCTTTGGGTACATTTAAAAAGGAGCCAGAGCTCAAGCTAAAAGTAGCCAAAGCGCCAAATTTCTAGCCAAAAGAAAAAAAGTGAGATTATGTATAGAATTGTTAGTATTCAACAGTAAATAATATGATTTTGAATAAGCAATAACGGAGTATAACAAGCACAATATCTTTCCCTGTTTCTTGGTCTCCAACCGCAGGTAAGTTGCAAATAAATTAATAAAATTATTTTACTTTCATTACGCCTGCATACAGTGTGTACAATGGATGGAGTTCTTGTAAAAGTAATTGGTGCCAACCACTCAGCAGGAACATTAAACGTCGAAGCTGTTTTTTCTTGACGCCGTATACCGAAACTGATACAGAGTTTCAATATACCTGTCCAGCTTCAAGTAGCTAAATCTCATTGAAGATTAACTGTTCAGCTTCATTTTATTGTGGATGTCCCTTTGACGCGCTGTGTTTCGGCATTAGAATCTGGCGTCAGCATTGTGCTATAGAGACATGCGTTTCCTTACATGCGCGTTAAAGAACACCGGATGGTCAAAATTTCCGGAGCCCTCCACTACGGCGTCTCTCATAATTATATCGTGGTTTTGGGACGTAAAACCCCAGATATTATCATTATTATTATTCCTTACATGCGCGCATCCCTTTGTCTTTTCTCGATGTGCATTAGCCCCCCTGGCGGGGGAAGGACACGTGCCCGCATAGGCACACTACAAAAAAAGCTTGCGAAAACTAGTTATTCTTTAAACGTGCTTGCTGTTTTATGTACAAATACGGAGAAACAGCCAGTCAATGCGCCAAAATAGAGGTTTAAAGTAGCCAGAAAGTAGCCGTAGCGCCAACCTGAAATATACGCCGCCAGACAGGGTCGGGAAGTAGCCGATTTGGCGCAAAGTAGCCACCAACGGCAACCCTGGCTGTGATCGCCGCTATCAGTGGACAGCGTGTATTGCTAGTACTTTGACCTCGCTTCCTGGTCACAAGTCCGACCAAAGAAAGAGTTTCGTCTTTAAAGGAGTACTGACACGAATTTTAAAAATTTTCAGATGCTCTAAATAAAAGTACTGGTGTCAAAAGACCTATAAAGAGTGTCGTAGTGCTTCGGAATGCATTGGATATATTTTTAATACCGCTACCCTACAAGAGCAATTTCGGTTTCGGTATCGAAGGGACGGCTTCTCAGTGACGTTTCAGAGCAGTGTGACGTCACGGGAAGACAGTAAGTGGCGACGTACTAACGGCAAATCTGTCACCTGCTCGTGGTGCACGTAAACAACGATGAGCGAATTGTCTTCCAGTGCCCCCCGACAGTGATTTCTGCGATTTAGGCTGCATGCAGTACTCAGAGCTTGCAAACTCGGGAACTGTCTTGACTAGTCGGGATAATGTCCATTGCAGTGGGGCTGGCGTGGAGATGCTCAGCTACGGAAACTTTAAAATCAAAACAAAATATTTTATACGTCTTGTCTTGTCTTTATACGTCTTGAGCGTTGACACTGCATACCAAGGAAACGAAATATGTCCCTTTTACGATGTTCTAAAATCTTGTCAGTACTCCTTTACTAGCCCGAGTGCCCTCTTCTTCACAGTCACGACCACTTGACAATAGACTCAAACCGTCATCTCTTTTTTTTTTAATGGTAGTCGGTTAAGGCAATGTCCAGCTAAACACACAACTAAATACTATCCTTTGTCGACAACCATTTTGCACAGTCCAACCTACGTCATGTGTAAAGGCTTTATAGTGTTCATGTCCTGTGATGTGCTCTGTAGAAGACAGCGACAGCCTACCTTCGTTTACGTTGAAGTCCTCCTTGACCGAGGTGCGGTACAATCGGAGCTGCATTCTCCTGGCAAGCTCTTCGGACTCCTCCCTGCACAGAAAAAAAACACAATAGGCATATTGCTTTTTAAAACACTCTGAGTCAGATTCCTGGATCCTGTCAATCGATACAAGATCGAGACCAGCAGGCAATCTTCTTTTCTATTATTTTTTTTATTTTTTGTTCTATAGACAGAAAATTAGGTGGGCAGATATTGGCGGAAAATGGGAGAGGCCTTTGCCCTGCAGTGGGCGTAGTCAGGCTGATGATGACGATGATGATAGATGTTTAAAGCCGCAGCCATATTGTCGCATATACAAGATCAGGCTACACATTCTTAAATAAATTTTCACACAGGTATTGTTGGTAAGGGTCGGTGCCAGACAGTCGCGATATTGTAGTTCATACATCATTTATATCATTACTGAAGGTGACTATGCAATGTTAGACAACGCTAAGCGATTAAAGATTAAGTTTCCGGACCCATTTACTAAAAATCCTTTCGTGCGTCAGTGCTCCACCCTTCACCCCTACCCCTCCAATCATCGATCATTTCCTCAGTAATCATGACATCGGTCTGGTCGTTATCGTAAGTCGCAGGCGTGTGAAAGCCGTGACCAGTAAGCAAACGCCAGTCATAATCGTATCCGGGCTGTTTTGGTGCAGAATGAGTTTTACGAAACTTATCATGTTGAGATTCTTTGTTTCTTTCGAGGACGATATAGCCCTTCATTGCTGTTTAAGTGTTACTTGTACTCAGATACTGTTAATCAGTGTTGAAAGCCATGACGTCATGCCGAATTGGTACTCGATCTATTGGCTTCACCACGCATCTTTCGTTCCTGCGTCTTTCGCGCGTCATCTCAAGTCTTTTTATGCGGTAAAAATTGTTATCATATGTGCATCTTCATCATCATCATCAGCCTGACTACGCCCGCTGCAGGGCAAAGGCCTCTCCCATGTTCCGCCAATCAACCCGGTCCTGTGGTTTCTGCTGCCACGTTGTACCTGCAAAGTTGTTAATCTCATCTGCCCGCCTAACTTTATGTCTCCCCCTCACACGTTCGCCTTCCCTTGGAATCCAGTCAGTTACCCTTAATGACCAGCGGCTATCCTGCCGACGTGCTACGTGCCCGGCCCATGTCCATTTCTTCTTCTATATATGTGCATATGTTCACGTAAAACTTTTGAAACATTTTTAAGAAAGAAAGAAAGAAAGAAAGAAAGAAAGAAAGAAAGAAAGAAAGAAAGAAAGAAAGAAAGAAAGAAAGAAAGAAAGAAAGAAAGAAAGAAAGAAAGAAAGAAAGAAAGAAAGAAAGAAAGAAAGAAAGAAAGAAAGAAAGAAAGAAAGAAAGAAAGAAAGAAAGAAAGAAAGAAAGAAAGAAAGAAAGAAAGAAAGAAAGAAAGAAAGAAAGAAAGAAAGAAAGAAAGAAAGAAAGAAAGAAAGAAAGAAAGAAAGAAAGAAAGAAAGAAAGAAAGAAAGAAAGCCAAACTTACTTTGATACTGTCGCCCTGTCCATGAGATCAATCTTGTTCTGCACCAGCACCATTGGTATGGAGCCGCACTCATGTTCCACCTGTTAGCGACGGTAAAAAAGAAAAATGCTTTGGCTCCTTCAAAAATTGCAGATTTAACTCTAATTTTCGACATCTGCGTGAATCGAACCCTTCGTGAAGCATGGTCAATTTATTGCCATAAAACTGTTAATATTCTACGCAGGGTTCTCAACAAAAACAATTACGCGCCTTCCCGACAAGCTCTGGAAACACCAAACACGCGCCGCAAGTGATTCCCTGATATTATCGTAGGGAACAAGTAAATAACGAGACGACGCTTTTTATTAATTCTTACTACTCCGGCCTTGGAACCTGCTTGTGAACATTTTGTGGGGTGATTTCCCAATCATTTACTAAGTGTAAATCATTCGCTGCTCAATGCCGCGAACTATTGCATAGCGTAAGCTGTTGTCCAAGTTTCCCGAGTGATAAAACCCTTGACTCAAAGCAAACATAGACAAATTGTTAGGGGAAAAAACGTCGCTGTGCGGTCCACGGCCGTGGCAGAAAACACCTGTTTCTGCTTCGTGTTTACGAGCGAAGCTCCTTAGGCTGGCACCCTGCCGTCGCCGTTGCCGTTGAAGCTCCCTGGCACGGCGCCAGCTGTTGCGTCTCCCCCTCACGCGGGAGGATAAGTGAGCTGCGCTGGAACGCGGATGGCGTCTGCACGATGCGCAAAGCGCGAGAACACAAACGCATGCGAAACGGAGGCAGATTAGTCTCCCTCTCCCTCTCTCTTCGACTCTGCCGTATCCCTCCGACCGGTGAACGCGCGAAACTGTCGCTTCACCCTGTCGTCCGCCCAGTGGTTGGTCCGTTGCCTGGACAATGAAACGCCGCGCGCGCCGAACGCCGCGTGCGTCCCATTTCTAAGGAGCTTCGCTCATCGGTTGTATTCGTATACGGAACAAGTGCTAGTTTTTCTTTTCACTGTCTCTCGCAAGACATATTGAATCTGCCGATGCTCGCTATCAGGCCTGGCGCAACCGAACAGAAAACACGAGCCGAAATTGCTAGTATTTGCTAATTACTAGTCGTCTTGCTCCGTCCACGTGTCTCTTTTTTTTGGTTGTTTTTCTTTTGTTTTTTGCGCTCCAGTCTTTTTTTTTTTAATTACGTACCCAAACGCCCAAGTCGTCCCTGTAGCCTATAGAAACTGTTGTCAGGCAAATGTATTGATGAGCTCTTCTATTGACGTTGACTTGATCAATTTACGGTGTCTTTTTCAATGTCCATGGTCTAGCCAAACTCTCTGTAAGTTGTGTGACGCCGACACTTTTGACCACGAGATTCCAAGGCTCGCTCCGCGGATAGAACTGCAACGTTCTCTTCAGGAGAATTCTTTTGATATCAACAACAGCATGATTCGGAATCACCCATAGACTCTGGAAAATTGCGTCAGGCCATGCGACATGTTTGGCGATGGGATCACAAGGAGTGCTGATTGGGTAAGATCTCGGAGCACTTTCAAAGCCAGCTCTGGAAAATTGCGTCAGGCCATGCGACATGTTTGTCGATGGGATCACAAGGAGTGCTGATTGGGTAAGATCTCGGAGCACTTTCAAAGCCAGCTCACTTGATAGCAATATCAGAATTGCATTGATCGCTCATTACCTGGCGAAAGCTCCATAAGGTCACGGAACCGCACTGACCACGCGATATAAAGGGTTTCTGCGCGGGTATACCAGAGCAGAGCTTTTAAGAGCGAAGCTCTTAAAGCTCGACGTAAAGCGTCGCGTGTCCGCAAGAAAAAAAAAGAATCCCTCCGCGCAGTTGCTTATTAATAACTAAGTCACAGCTGCGCACCACCTGGGTTTAACCTCGCCTAGCTGCGCATGCGCCGAGGAGCAGCCGCAGACAAGCCACGCCCACACACGGAGACAGTCCGCGCAGCCGCAGCGCTGAGTTTGCCCGGCGTGGCGCGTGCAGAGTATGAGCGACGAAAGGTCCGCTCTTCTGCTGGGGGCAGGCCCGTAGCCAGAAATTTTTTTCGGGGGGGGGGGGGGGCACCTGTTGAAAACCTTGAAAACCACCTATTTTTATTATTTATTCTGGGTAAAACACGCCCCTTCTTACGAATTTCGGGGGGGTGGAGGGGCCTAGGGCCCCCCCCCCCCCCCCCTGGCTACGGGCCTGGTTGGGGGTGCCACCGCCAGCTTTGCACGTTAGTTTCTGGCGTTGGAGTTTGTACATTCTTGCATGGTTTGTGACAGGTTGTGGTTCGACTCCTCTCCGCTTACGCCAAGGAAAGACCTAGCATCAGCCAAGAAGGCCACTTTAAGCCCATAAGATCGACCAGCTTCACTGTTTCTTAACTTACACGGCTAGTGCAAGCTCCTACTTTTTTTTTAAGGACAGCCATGTGATATTCCTTCTAGCATGGTTTGTGATTATATTGGGATTACGAAAGTAGCGGGAAGTCACGTAAGGCTTTTGTCCACTTTATCTTTATTACAACCTGTAAGGTGTCTAAAAAGTATAGGCGTGCGCACGAGGGGGAGGAGGGAGGGGGCGGCCGCCTCCTAGTAACCTAAGAGGGAGGGCGCAATGTTTCCTCCATACATTAGCTTAAGAAAGAGGCGGGCGCTGGGATAAACCTCCCCCCCCCCCCCCCCCTGAAGTGGAACCCTGTGCACGCCTATGCTAAAGAGGGCACTATCGCAGAGCTTCTGTGAATCCATTCGTTTTGTATCTGTGCCAACGGGCCCGGCAGTCAGTCTTACCGAAAGAAAAGTGGGGCTAAGCCAAGTCATAAGTTCTTCACGCATTTGCAGTTGTAATATACAATAGTTCACGTGTTTTTGACACCCATTATTGTGGGTAATCAGTCCCGTAAGTAAATATGCCAGTAGAGTACTTCAATGGTGTAATACGGAATATTTTTGAACAGTGTAACAGCCTTGACAAGTGATATAGCATGCTCCTATTCGCATGCCCTCATTCGCTCAACCGTTGCATTTTCTTGTTTTATAACTCCCTAGGACGCATGAGCAAATGCATCCATAGATTGGGTAAGTTCACTTGCGCGAGGATTAACTACAATATCCGGCTCGTGAGTTACTTTGCGTGGTACTGGGACGAAATGTTTAATATAGACTATTTTACCTAAGACATGTGGGCACCGCCATCTTGGGCTGTTAAGCCGATGTTTTCTTGTTTTTGTATATTGCGACGTGAATTAATAAGGCCATGAAAGTTCGTATGCTCCAACCCAACCGTTTTCATGTGTATGCGTCTGCCGTAACACTGTTCGTTAAGTTGTTAAAGATGCAGAACACAAAGGTTAACAGCCCAGTATGGCGGCACTGAAACCCACGCGTGAAATAGTCTATATAACAAAAATCACGCCATATCCACGAAGTGAATGATGATGAGTGGGCGAAGCTCGATCGTTTTCATCCATGGCAGAAAGATAATGTGTGGTCTGGAACGCGCTTATACTTCATGGTCATCAGCGTCATCGTCATCGTTATCACGTGTAGTGGGTACATTCCACTATACTGGAACGCGCTTATACTTCATCGTTATCACGTGTAGTAGGTACATTCCACTATACTGCGTCATCGTCATCTTTATCACGTGGAGTGGGTACATTCCACTATACGTGGCTACCTACCTACTACTACTACTACTACTACTACTACTACTACTACTACTACTACAGAGGAGGGACAGACCCACACCCTAAGGAGCTTCGCCCCTAAAATACCAGACCGGTACCAGGAGACACTTATCTACTGCATCTATGCTGGACAAAACCGGTACCAGCCACACAAACCGACAAACGCATCGTACCAGGGATCGCGTGAGTGACACCTGGTACAAAGTGGTTAGCAGGCGTGGCGCTGGGATCACTTGAGCTGAGTGAGTGACATCTTTATCACTTGAGTGGGAAACACGCTCTTACAAAAATTCAGTCCTCACCCGGTGAGATGGGCCCCACAAGTAAACTGCTACGACGTTCCGAAGAGACTCAATGTCCAACCGAGTATTGCAAGTTCCTTCTCGTTAGACACTCATGCCGCAAGCGGACTATCGAACCCTTTCCCATTCGTAAGGGCTTGTAATTAATTTGCGCCTATCCATGAACTATCCGCTCGAATACAGCATATATTTTAAGAAAAAAAAAGAGTATCCAAGTGTCTTTCTTGGGTGAATCCTAACTTGCGACATATACAACTCTTTTTTTAAAGATACGTGTCGGCTCTCTTTGGAGAGTCTTGCCTCCTACGACTCTCGGAGGAAAGTACAATGATTTCCAAGTGAGAGCTAACTTGTCGTTCTAAAGGAAGTTATACACGTGGCAAGTCGGGACTCCCTGAAAAGAGTAAAAGGGTTTTTAAGGGGGTGGTGTGGGGGTGTAGACTGCTTCCTGGTCTTTAGGAGTCAATGGAACCTTATTAATATCTACACAACGTGCACAACTAGACATGCGTTGTGCACGGGACGTGCACAATGAAACGGACAACTGGCATTTATTTCGGAAACTGTGTTACCGATCAGGAAGAGGAGGACCACAAAAAAATATCAACCATGCAAGCCAGCATCATCCATATACGTGATCTCCTTTGCGCTCAGAGTAATCCAGGAAGCAATGAAACATGATGCTGGCTTGCATAGCTGATTTTTTTTTTTTTGCTATCTTCGTCTTTCTTGTAGGCACCACACGTTTAAGAAATAAAAATCACCTCTTGGTAGAGCACGTCCTGTCGTATTCCTTCGTTTCTGTTCTTTCATATCCCTAAGCCCTGATTAAATGTAACGAACCAAAACTAGCCCAAAAGTCTGAACTTTTGGTAGCTGTACACGTTCCGTTACATTGCGAGACGCGCGTTCTCGTACCTTTTTCCTCCACGACTCGATGGCCCTGAAGGACTCCCTGTCCGTCGTGGAGAAGGCCAGCACGCACCCCTGCGCGCCGCGGTAGTAGGCCTTGGTGATGGCGTCGAACTCCTCCTGTCCCGCCGTGTCCCACAGCATGAGGCGCACATCCTCGCCCCGGATGCTCAGCTGGCGCTCCAGGAAGTCCACGCCGATGGTCTTCTTGTACTCCAGCCGTGAAGACGCCCTTGCAGTAGCGCTGGATCAGGCTGGACTTGCCGACGGCGCCGTTGCCCACCACGACCACCTTCAGGGCCACCTCGAAGTCGTCCTCCCGCATGGCTTTTCAAGTGGTAGTCCCGATCGAATGAATCGCTAAAGACTCACGTCCTGTCCGACGACCGCGGTTCTGGCACCAGTGCACACCAGCACACACTTCTCGGGCACGTTCGCAGTGAGTGAGTCCAGAAGCGGCGCCTTCACCTAAACTGCCTTACTCGCAGTGAGCTTATGAACAGAGTGATAACATAAAGAAAACGACCCGGCTACGGTTTTGTGTGGGCCTTAATGAAAGCTAAGTGGCACACTATCCGAGGTCTTCTGGTTTGCCGAAGGAGGTGATGTCTCCAAATAGCGGTAAGACACAGCTGGGTCAACAGCCACCGAACGCGTAGATCAAAGACGAAGACACCACAACGCACCTATCACTGCGATGTGACACCCGATGTACGCTTTCTGGCGTGGCCACAGATCCGATAGCGCTGTGCCGAAGCTTTGAAACCGCTTCCCTCTCACCGAACGAAGTGACGAGGAAATAGCGCACTGCACTGAAGCACAGGGCTGAACTGCGTCGTTGTTCTCAAAGCAGGGCGTGCTGCGGTAGGGTCATGGCGTGTAGTCCTCCGGCTGCTGCCAAGAGTGCGGACGCCGGCCGCGCAGCATTCCGCGTTCAGGCAGTCCTCCCTGCGAGTGAGAAGACAATGCATTAAACCGTGAGAAACAAAAAAAAAAAAGGGAAAGACATTGTTACCATTCCAGATCTACAACATGAATAAGAGTACAAGATAGCGATAACCGGTGTCTTGTTGCCGCTTGGTAGGCGCGGTGAAAGTGTTAACGACAAGACCCGGAAACACTCACAAAGAGTGGATATGTATGCACAGTCACGGATAGAATTGAACACGTTCTACCCGATGAACGTGTGAAAGTATACAATGGAGTAGGCGCAAACGTGGGTCCGGATACTAAACTTCCAACATCTCGAAGAGAATAAGTTTCTCTTATCGCTACTTCCGCCTCGAGTGTTTCCATGTTTTGCGGGAAAGCGGTAACCAACTTTGGTACAGGCCACCTACAAGGCGCAATGGGGTGCTGCTGCTGCGCCCGCGATTATCTTTTCCCAGCGGGAGGACGCATATAACAGTCCCGCTTATAGCCCGCAGCAGCTATCCCGAGTCACTGTATGGGAGCGCGCCGAGTGGGCGTTAATTCGGTACGAAATTCCTCAGCGTGCCCCTCCATTGTTTCCGTAAAGCAGGCCGACTCGCAATGCGGAAAGCAGGGCACTACAGCACGGCGTAAGAAAACAGAAACGCTGGCCGCCCAAAAAATGAGGGTATACAGCAGTTAAAAAAAAAAGATAAATGCATACTATATATATATATATATGCGTTTCTTTCTAATATATATATTAGAAAAAGAGGTAGGGAGCACTAAAGATAAGACGACACCTACGAAGCTTTTTTTTTTTCTTTTTTACTAACGTTCCGACCAGGTACCAGGTCCCAGCACGTATACATATACATCCTCTGGCATCTAAGAAAAGCCCAATAACGTTAATAATGTATGCGGCACGGGAGCAACAACCGGCAACCAAGCTCACGGGGGTTCTCCCTTTCGGAACTGGAACACGCTAAACTTTCACACCCTGTACAGCTAGCCCTTCGTGACGCCGACGACGCGTCCACCACTTGCACGGCGCTGCTCGCGCACACGCGTCGTGCATGCGTAGGGTTCGTCCTTGTCACGCCTGACTTTCTCCCTCTCTGTCTCATTTCACGCGTGGCCAGTTAAACGAGGCGAGCAGGAGGGAGGACCGCCCGCGCGATCCATACCTGCGTCGCGCCCGTCCATGAAAATTCGCATACGTACGAGCACGGCCCGTCCCTGATGAATAATTAATCGGACTACTGCCTTTTTCACCCCCGCCCTTTTCACCCTCTCCTCCTCCTCTTCACTCATCGCCGTCTGGACGCGGGATGGTGGGCGTGCGAACGAAGGCGAGACGACGTGGACGTAGACAAGCGCAGGATGGCGCCAACCAACCTCGCCAACTGCTGTTTCGCTTGTCCGTGCTTCTCCTGTCGCCCAGTTCCCACCACCGAGACGCGCGGCAGAACGCGGACAACGGTGCGTCGAGAAAAAAAATGGCGCACCCTCCAAATTGCCACGATTTCCTGCGGCGAGGAGATCACACGCAGGCGCTCTCGCGAGAAAAATGACAAGAAAACAAGGGCGCGCGCGAGATCTCGAGTTTTCCCTTTGTGCTTGCCGGTATGGCGTGTACTACCGAATAATAAACCGAGTAGTCTATAATATACCACGCCGTATAACGCGTAATATGGCGTTAACAAAGCTATGACACCGCGTTAGTGTATACTACAGCTCCGTGTATTGTGACGTCCATATCGGCCAGAGATCTCTCGGGACAGTATAGCCTCGTGGTGTTGGTGTACGTGTCGTTAAAGCAGGAAAAAGGTTCCTCGGTGGGTCGTCCGCAAGGCTTGCGTACAAATGACCATTGCGACTCACTTGCAAAGCTAAGGAACGGCCACTTATTATTTCGCGCAGATGTGTAAGTTGTGCGAGCACGTGCGTGCATTCGCAAAAGCAAATCCACTTCCTCTCCGATATCTCCCACAAGGAACGCCATATTCCAGTTTCTTCCTAATGCATTCCAGTCCAGGTCATCGCGTACGCGCTAGCCCGCTGTGGCTAGAGGTTCATTTCCCACGGCTAGAACACTTTCAGCGTGCGCTATGGTTTCGTGGACGAGAAGTGCGCCTGCGCGAAGTCCCACGAGCGAGAGCTCTTGTAGAAGTAACCCAGTGCCGCACGTCCTCACTGTAGTGAAAGCACGTGATGAAAGTCTCGTTTTTACAGCGATGCTGTATATGGCACACCTCCTCGATTTCTTGGTGCTGCTGTCCGTATGCAAAAAGCCCTTCTTCCCTCTAGGAAGCCAGTGGAGGAACTAAATTAAATACATGTGTTCTTCCATCGCTCACAACTGGGCATATAGGGGGTTTGTCACTTCAATGCTTTGAACGAGTACTACAAGCACTAAACCGATAAAACTACCGGTTCTCGCTAGGGAGCAGGGGTGGAACTGGTGCACTGAAGTGATATAAAACCGTCAGCACGTGTTTCGCTACGTCAGTCAAGTCGAGGCGCTGCGTTGCCATGGTCGTCCGTATCAAGTATGGGGCGGCCGCGTATTGCATGGGAACGCCTCCAGGGGCAGCGCGCTTATGAAGAACGGCGACGAGAGAAGAGACGGAAGTTCCACTATAGGGCCGGGACTGTGAGAAAATGGTGGGAGAGGAGGGGGGTGGGGGCGGAGAGAATCAGAACAAAGTGAACGTCTAACATTACCATTTGTCTTACCGCTGAGGCCGGGACCCTTGCCACCCCTATCCTTGCTGCCGGACTGCTGCTGTTCGTGCTGGAGACCTCTGCGCCACTACACCCCTAACCTTTTCTCTTCTATCCACTGTAATCCCATCCCCTATCCTGCAGGCGCTGCGCCGTGCTCCCGACCGGGCTGCAGAAATTAGGCGCCTTTTCCTTCTTTGAACCACAACCACCACCACCATTTGAAGAGATGAAACACGGTCACTGACCAAGTCTGAAGAAATGATCTGACGTTTCGGAACCGCATACGGGTTCCTTGTTCACTGAGCTGGACTGGAACCCGTCCAGATCAGTGATTAAGGAACCCGTATGCGGTTCCGAAACGTCAGATCATTTCATCAGACTTGGTCAGTGACCGTGTTTCATCTCATCCAATGCCTGGCCAGACGAACTTTCGTCGATCTCTTGACTACATTGCCATTTGAAAGAAAGCCTTTCCCACATCTCATATATGGGTCATTTCTGAAGGCGATATGAGGTCACGGTTTGAAAAACATATCGATACTGATTTATACAACGGCTAAAATGTGGACGCCTATTCTGAAATACGGTGTTTTCGTTCCAGTCTGAACTCATAGTGGCCGCATGGGGTGCCTATCGAAAAAAAAATACTTGAGACCACTCCCGTCTCTGTAGGTTACCAAAACGAAGCGCTATTAATAGCAATAGGCGAGATAACATGCGAGTACTATTTAGCCAAGTCACAAGACTTTTTTCCTTAAGAATCCGCGGGCCGCTAGCGAGAGGTGCACGGGCCGCGTGTTTGAGACCCCTGCCCCACGGGAGCGACGACGTGCCCGTAGATCGACGACGTGCACGGGAGGTATACGAACGCTCGGTGTCACCGCGAGCTTCTGTCTCTGGAGTTTGGACATCCGTATCGTGTTTGTGACTGTCTGTTGTTTAACTCGAACCTCTATGCGCTAAGAAGCAACATAGGAACGACCTAGCATCACCTAGCTAAAGCCTAGCAACAATCTAGAAGCAACCAGATAGACTTCAATATCGTCCAGCTTCGTTGTTTGAAGCTTTGCGTGACTTCGCAAGCTTCGCCGTATATATATATATATATATATATATATATATATATATATATATATATATATATATATATATATATATATATATATATATATAACTTAATCAGGGACCGTAATTTTCATAAGAGCGACATGCTACCTGACTAGACGAGCTTGACTAACTGCATATTTCCGTGTTTATAAATTGTGGATTCGCTCCGGTAGGTGCCATCAATAATGACCTAAAAGCGACTCAGTTGAACTATCCTTATCCAGCGAACTCTCCTTGAAAGTGCAGCTGCGACAAGATCAAAGTACAGCAGACATTAGCAATGATAGACCGATGAAGTGTACACCCTCCCTCCGCTCCCTCCTCCTTTCTTCTTCTTTTTTTTTTTTTTTTGTTCCATGGGGCGTCTTGGCGTCACTAATCCAATCGCGAAATCTTCAACCTCCGTCGCTTTGCCTGTATAATACATCATCATGGCGGCCGCATGCTTTAACGCCCTCCAGAGGATTAGCATTGGCAATTCCCGTTCTTTCTGGCACTCGCCGCACCCTGCAGAACTAATCGCAAATCGTAGGCCCTTTTTTCTCTATGCGGCGCAAGCGCGTGGCCAGCCCATCTGTCGCGGTAACTCCAGTCTAGCGTGAGCAAAATCAAGACAGCAAAGACGGCCAGTTTCAGTCAGGGTGGCCTCATATGCATCGCGTGTATTCTGTTCTGCGGAACTCAAGGCTGCGGCTTCCATTGCTGGCCGCCGCCGAAACATCATACAAAAGGCTTGCACACGCGGAGACAGAGAAGTGATGCATACGCTAGAAGAGCCAGGATATTAAAGGCAAGTGCAATTCTGGTTGGCTATATGTTTCCATCGGAGAGAGGAAGTATACCTTCTTCCAAGACTGCAGCAGTGCACCTAACTGGGCTGGTTGGTACATTATTAAGACAGGAAAGAAACAACGCTAGACACCAGGGCTGTTGTACAGGATTACAAAGACTGGCGCCGCTACCTCGGCAGTGCTTTATTTGAGTGGACCTCGTGCAACATGGCGGCTCCCAGCTTGCAACATGGGAGCCCAGCGTGCAACATGACGTGCAACATGACGTGCAACATGGCGTGCAACATGGCGCGCAACACAGCCCAGCGGGCAACATGGCGGCTCCCAGGAAGCGCTCGTTGGAAAAGTCCTTCGCACAGGAGAAAGGGGCAAGGTGATAAAAAGATCGAAAAATCGACAAACTTGGTGGCTGTTTGCTATTCTTCATGAACTGAACTCGACCTCTGAGTTGAGGTCGTATGGTTCTCATATAGGATCAATACAACTGACTGAGGAGGTAAAAAGAACAAGAAAAAGATTGAACTTCTTTGGGCAGCGCTTAAGAACACACGGACAAAGACACAGAACACACGGACAAAGACACATAGTAGACACCACGGTGTCTACTATGTGTCTTTGTCCGTGTGTTCTTTAGCGCTGCCCAAAGAAGTTCAACGATGAACCAGCTCGCCCAAACCAAAGTTTTGCAAGAAAAAGATGGTTTTCGCCTTAGAGTCGCCTTAGGTGAATGCACAATGGATCGTGTGACGTTTTGTACGAGTTTATATAACTTTGGCTACGGAATATGTAATCGATAACATTCGTATAACCACCTTGCTCCTTCACTATAAAGAATAACTTTCTCCCTTTTCTGACGCAGAGGCCCACTCCGGCTGCGTGGAAAAAAAAGATCAAAAGCGCAGAAACACCGTCGCTTGCTTAATGTTACGCGCCGGCAGACGGTGCAGGTATGCAGGCATACACATATACAAACAGACGCACTCGGAATCCCAAGTACACACATGCAAGAACGCACAAAACCTCAAACACAGGCAACAACGCGCAACCCCCCACCAGTGGCGTAGCCAAGGGGGGGGTTGGGGGGGAGTTCAAACCTCCCCCGAAATTTTTCAGTTTTGCTTGCGTATATATGCACGCACACATACAAACGCACGCACGAACATACAAAAAGTATGGTTGAACCCCCCCCCCCCGAAAAAAAATTTCTGGCTACGCTACTGACCCCCCCCCCCCCACACACACACACTCTCTCTCTCTTTCTTTCACATACACACACACACTATCTCTATCTCACACACGCACGCACACGCACACACATTAGAGCCGTACAGCGTTAACTTTCTTCCCACTCATACAACGCCGGCCCGCTCAATTACATTATTTTGTTTTTTTGCTTTGTTTTACACACTCTCTGGGCGCTCTTTGCTCCCATACAAACACTGTATACACGCCCAAAGCGAAGTAGGCTGCTTGAGCCTCAAGTGTCCGTGGCCGCCGCCATCCTCACGTCACCCGCCAGTGAAACGCCTAATTGCCGCCACTTCACACGCTCGCGATCACCGCTGGACGCTTTCCCGACGGCGAGGTTACACTACCGCCACATGAGATACCGTAAAACGTCGCACATAACAGGCGACATGCCGACCATGACGCGTTGCTCGATAGCTTTCGGTGCTTCCATTGCGGTAAAGCATTGCCATCGAGACAAGCTTTTCGCTACTCCGAGAGGGTCGTGCATCGTTACAGTTGAGATTCGGACAACACCCTTCGAAATCGGTGTACAATACCGATTTCGGTGCTGCTTTTACCTATTTGGGCTTTTAAAATAATTTTGGTATACCGATTTAAACTAATTTCATTACCGATTACGGCTTTTAAAATAAAAACGCTGGAAAAACGTAGTATCCGGGTAAAAACGCATAATCCGAATCCACTAAAACATCGCGCAGTTTCGCTTGATAACGATATCGCGAACTTTGCCACAAGGAAGTCGAACGAAACGTGAAAGTATCAACGAGGTTCCACAGTGCTTTCGGGCGTCGGCTTCTATTTATATGTAAAATATTTATTCATACATAGTACTTGTGTTATTAAAAAAATTTGAGGTGACCATAATCTTTGACGCAGGTAGTCGCTCACCTCCGCGTTCCGTGTTTTCTGTTGTATTCCTTAGGACCTAAGGAATACAATACCGGTGTTACCTTAGAATACACGGTGTTACCTTAGTCTAAGGTAACACCGTGTTTCGCCTCACTGCCAAAGCGAATCTCAGGAGCCACGTAGAAATAAGCACGTGGTTGAGATACTCTCCGCCAGGTGCCGCAACCATCCACGCTGCTCAGGAGAAAACCGTCTGGTCTTTCGGTGAACTCACTCCGCTGATTTTCATTAATTATCGTGACAGTTAATTCGCTCTCATCTTAAGCAAACTTATGCTCAGACATCATATATACATATACATATATATATAACTCTTAACTTCAGCCATAAACATCAATTTCTTGCCAGTCTTCGTAGCGAGAGCTACATTGGCCGTATTCTCACCGTTTCGCTGCGGCCGGTGGCCACACCGCGAGCTGAGTCGTTGCCTAGCAACCACCGCAGCTGGCAGCGCCGCTCGCCGCGTCATCTGGCATGACGTCAAGGAGGAGCCGGTGAAACCGCGTTGCAACAAAAGGGGAGGAGCCGGACGTTGCATCGCATATTAGAAGGGGCGGCTCGGTGTGGGATTCGGAGTCGGAGAGACTGAAAAAAGCCAGGCTTCGTCGTCGGAACGAAACCAAGAGGAGGCAGTGAGCCGAGGAGATGGAGGAAGAGCGACCCGCACGCCTCGAGAAGCGTAACCGCACAGAGAACCAAGCTAAACATAAAGATTAACCGTACCTCTCGCTACGTACACCCAGGCATAACTGAGTTAAGCCACAGATAATTTTTTCTATTGTATCTTTTGAATATTCGGAGAAGCGGAAGTGCTCGTAAGATGAACAAGAGTGCTAGTCTTTGATTGGGCCACTAATAAATAAAGTTATTTATTTATCTCATATGAGAAAATTAACGTAGCTTGCACTCGATGCGCAATGCCAAAGAGACAGCGGAGGTGATGGGTACCTAGGTAGTCCTGGCTATTGCAGTTTTGCAAATTTTCTCTTCCTTTCTTCCTCTATTTATTTCTTTTTCGCTCTTCTCTCCTTTTCTTGGATATGTCTTTTAGGGGCGAAGCTCTTCAAGGTCGAGGCTTGTACATCACTCCCCCGGTGTAGCCACGCTAGTGTGATGACGATGACGCTGCCATCACGGCACAGCACATGCAAGGTAACCATTATACGCCATGACGATGACGATGACGATAAAGAATAAGCGCCTTCCAGACCACACATTCTCATTCTGCCATCACGGTACAGCACATGGAATTTACCAACTATACGTCATAACGATGACGATGACGCTGATGACGATGAAGAATAAGCGCGTTCCAGACCACACATTCTGTTTCTGCCATGGATGAAAACGATAGTGAACGCGCTCTCGCCCGCGAAAGGCAAAACGGCAACGCCGACAACAAGGTGCTACCCCGGTGTTGAGGACGCGGGAAGCGGAGGCTCAACGGCAAAAACACATTGTATATACTGTACACACGCTTTGTCACTCATTTACATGCGCGACTGGGCAATGTCACGGGTGATTTACGATAAGAACGATCCCCAGTGCTTCGCCGACTCGTCCTGATTCACTTCGTGGAAATGCGAATTTTTTTCCTGTCTGTGTTCATTTCTTTTTTTTTCTTCCTCTCTCTCTCTCTCTATTTCTTTCTCTTTCTCGGTTTTTCTATCTTTCTTTCTCTTTCTACCGTCTTCTTCTTTCTCTGATATATCTTTCACTCTACTTTCTTTCTAAGTCTTTTTCAAACACTCTATTTTTTTTCTCTTTTTTTTTCCTTGTCTCTTTTTCTCTTATTTCTCTTTCTGCCTTTCATTCTCTCTTTCTCTGTTTATATGCTATGATTTACTATCCCCCTTCTCCTTTCTCTCCTCCTCACCCCCCACTTTCCTTTGCGACCCCCCATGCTATAGTAAACTATACAAAGCTATGCTATGCTCTGCTAGCGTGCCTGGATAGTCATGTAGTCAAGACGCCCGCCTTCGGATCGGGGGGTACCCGCGGATTTGAATGTCACCTCGCGAAGAAATTTTTTCCTCGTAAAGTTACTCTCTTTCTCTATCTTTATTTCTCTTTCTCTCTCTCTTTACTCGTTCTCCCACCTAACAGTGTTATTGCATACCACGGCAGAGAAATCGGCACACGTCTTCTGAGAGCGAAGAAGATGAAGACGAAGACGACGATGAAGAAGAAAACAAAGAGAGCACTTGCCGGTTCGTGATGATGATCATTCCTGTTCACAGTTCATGTTGCCTTAAAGGGACCCTGAAACGGTTTTGACGATTTTGTACAAACACATTGGGCCAGTATACCAAGTCCTAAGGCTCATTTACAGACTAATTTAAGCTCTCTGCTTACACTGTGTAATTTATTACAACGCTATAAAGCTGCCAATCGCTGCAGATCACTGCGGCTCCGCCCAACGCGTTTTCAACCGCCCCTTGCGAGTACGACATGCAGTGTCCGCACGACGTCATTGGGGCTGCTGGCGACATCATTGGGGCTGCGGTGTGCGCGCACGAAAAATTGGCTGGTAGGGTGGCGGCACCTGTCGGAGCAGATATCAACCACTCCGCGATGTCTCTGTTGCCAGACGGCGTGCGTGCTGCCGGGCGCACTGGGCTATGGTCTCCGAGATGCACGCAACCTGTCGGCGTGCAATCTCGGAGGTGATCACTGGGCGAAGCTCAAATCGTCGAGTGTGCTCACGTGAGCTCTGCGATCGCCAGCGATGCCAGCGTGTCTCATGAGTTGAGGAGGCAAGGCAGGTGTGAGAAGGAGGGTATGATATAATTGTCCGTAGCCGCCTTGGTACACGGCGTGCCGCTAAATTTGTGGTGCAAATGGTTCGATGATGCTCTAGCCTAAACGCTGACAAAGCTTCAAATAACCGTTTCCGCTGATAAAAATGATTATTACATTGTTTGTTTACGCTATGGACGGCTTTTGCAGGAGTTCCCACCAGGTACAAAAGAGGGTTTAGGAAAAACAGCGCAGATTATAATTACATAGTTGATAAACAACACAAGGCTCACAAACGTTCTCCTTCTTACGACCCCCCTCCCACGCCACCCGCAATCACGACGTTACACTACTACGTACGGGATGTGGAGCAGCAAATTCCTTTGAAGAGAAGGACAGCGCACCGTATACAAGCGAGATATTGCGGTACCTCGCGTACTCCTACACCCGCATCAGCTCTAAACGCATGGAAGGGCTCGTCCTTTCTCTCCACAGGCAACAACCTCGCACGAACCCCGTACTTTTCTTTCCTGGAAGTTCACAGCTGAAGGCGCTGACAAGTCTTGACGAAATACGACAAGAACCGCAGCATTAGCTGACCTCTGCGCAATTGCTGTGATGGAGTCGAGGGCTATAGGCGATAACTGAGTGATTTGGCGTGAGACAGGAAGGGCACATAATGGGTAAGGGAACTAAAGTGGTTGCTTGGGTGTGCTGGTACGACATATTGGAGGCAAACAGCGCGAAAGACGAAAGACCAGGCAGAGAAAGACACATGCAACAGCGCTGACTTAAACAAAAGTTTATTCGTCAAACCACGCAATATATACCTGCGCAGTTGAAAATGACAAGAAGAAACAAAATATGACAAGTCGAGGATAAATGAACAATCAGCATCATCACTGAAAAGCATGCTCATTTGGGCGTGCAGTCATTCTGATAGAAAAACGAGAGTAGCCGACATCATTGCCCACACTAAGCGAAAGAAGAAGGAAAGGAAAGCAACTGCCTTGAAAACAGACCTGGGCGCGTCACGTAATGAGAGAGAGAGTATGTGGAACTTTATTCAAGGGAAAGGGGAAACGGGAACCTTGGAATCCCTACGTCCAGTGAGTGCTCCCTTGGCCTTATAACCGCCCGCCGGACTTGATCCAGGAGCGCGAGCTGCACTCCCGGGTACGAGCTGGCGAGTTGTGCCCCTACTCGTTACGTGACGGCCTGGGCTCGTCACGTAAAGAGTAAAACGCATAACCGACGGTCAGTTAGTGCGACGGAATGGATACCAAGACATGAGATACCTAGCCGGGCACGGCAGCACGTTAGGCGGAGTGGTGAAGTTCAAAAGTTCGCAGGCATAAAATGTGATGAGCTCGCAAAGGGCACAGGGTAAACTAGACATGCTGAAGTACAATCGCGAGTTGGGCTAGTTGGTAAATGTTCGTCGTGGAATACCTAACAGCGCTTTTTCGAAAGTAAATGTAGCTTTGCGTTCAGCGCTCTATCCTTTTCTTCTTATGGTCCGCATTCTAACTTTGTTGCGCTGTTAGTTATTCCACGATAAACTAGACATGTCTGCGAGTATCTTTCATCCTACAATGGACAAACTCTGACAAACAGTGGAGCTGGCAAGCGAGCGCCACGACCTAATTAATTAATTGATGGGGTGTAACGTCCCAAAACCACGACATGATTGTGAGGGACGCCGTAGTCAAGGGCTCCGGAAATTTTAACCACCTGGGCTTTTTTTAACGTGCACCTAAATCTAAGTACACGGGTCTCGAGCATTTTCGCCTCCATCGAAATAGCGGCCGCTGCAGCCGGGATTCGATCCCGCGACCTGCGGGTCAGCAGTCGGCCACCTTGGCGGGTAAGCGCCATGACTTGGCGAACGCGGATTGAGTTCTTTTGGTTAAAAAGGACAGGGCGTGCAAACACGGACACAAGAAACAAGTCAAGACACCAACAAACGGCGTTTTTGGTGTCTCGACTTCTCTTTTATTTCCATGTTAGCACGCCCCGTCTTTTTGACATGAATACCTACCAATTGGCCCGGCTCTCTGTTTTCTCGAGTATTTCCTTTCTCTTTCTTTCCCACTTTTTTCTCTTTCTACATCATCTTTCTCGCTTCATCTTTCTTTCTTTATCTCTTTTTTATATTGTTCTGTCTCCTCCCTTTTCTCCCTCCTCCTCGCGCCGACTTCTTTTTCTCACCCCTCGCTAAGCTACACTGTTCATGGCTATGCTATGGTTTACCCTCTCACATCTCCTTTTTCCTCCTCCTCCCCCCTTACTAACTCCTTCTCACTCTGACTTCCCTTTCCCATTCCCTTGCTAATGTGTACTAGCTAGGACTATGCCTTTCTTTCCTTTTCTTGCGAGGAGGAAAGAAAAGATGAGGCTCCTCCTGTTCATCCTCCTCACCTTCACATCCCTTCTCCTCACCGTCACTTCCCATTCCCGCCCTCTTGCTATACTACATTATGCATGGCATAGTTATTCTAGGAGCTGCTTAGCACATAAGCTTTCTGTGCAGCGTATCCGCCGACTCTTTTTTTTTTTTTTACTCGCTCCGTGCGGCTTTTACCTCAAGCTTGGACAGCTCAGCTGTTTGCACACAGAGACTCAGGAGGAAAGGTGCGCCGCATCTTTTACAACGCTCCATAAGCATCTTCCATTATTTCAAATTGCTTCCGCTACCATTCCTATCACATGCACTCACCGAGAGGAAAGAGAGGAGCTGGCGGCGAGATAGAGACGCGAAGGCAACATGCAGACGTTTTGTTGAAACGCCTGTGGCCCTCGTCCAAGATTGCCGCCAACGATCATCGCACTGCGTTCCCTGGTTTGCACGATGCAGCGCTTCACCGTTATCGCCGAGATCTTGCAGCCCCTCGGCGCTGCACTGTCGACCCGCGTGCTAAGTGGGCAATCCCGAGGATAACAGCGCAGCGCAGTCGTGCGAACCAATGGCGAAGCGCGAAAAATAAAATAAAAAAGAAAACATGGAAAATAATGATCCGGACGTATGCAGCCCTTTTGGGGCTGCACTGCTGCCGCCGCGTAGTGGAGAGGTCGGGCCGTCTTCGCGTATGTGGAAAACATTTTACTGACAAACCTTAACGCTAGCCACACCTGCTGAACAATATATATTATAAAAGAAAGAAACACGGGCTTATGGCAAAAAGGTCACGAAATAAAACCAGTGTGAACGCCGGCTCCTTAATAGGTACTGTTATAAACATAGGTCGGCACTTTAAGGGAGTACTCACTCAAACTCACTCACCACAATTTTTTCAGCCTTCGCACTCACTCACGTTCACACTCACGTCCACTCACACTCATGAGTACTCACTCACGTTCACACTCACCTCCACTCACACTCATGAGTACTCACACTCAACTCACCACGTTCAAATGAGTGTGAGTGAGTGTGAGTTGAGTGCACTCATGAGTGAGTGTGCCGAGCTCCATAGGTCGGCACTTTAAGGGAGTACTCACTCAAACTCACTCACCACAATTTTTTCAGCCTTCGCACTCACTCACGTTCACACTCACGTCCACTCACACTCATGAGTACTCACGCACGTTCACACTCACCTCCACTCGCCCTCATGAGTACTCACTCACGTTCACACTCACGTCCACTCACACTCATGAGTACTCACTCATACTCAACTCACCGCGTTCAAATGAGTGTGAGTGAGTGTGAGTTGAGTGCACTCATGAGTGAGTGTGCCGAGCTCCATAGGTCGGCACTTTAAGGGAGTACTCACTCAAACTCACTCACTACAATTTTTTCAGCCTTCGCACTCACTCACGTTCACACTCACGTCCACTCACACTCATGAGTACTCACTCACGTTCACACTCACGACCACTCACACTCATGAGTTCTCACTCACGTTCACACTCACGTCCACTCACACGCATGAGTACTCACTCATACTCAACTCACCACGTTCAAATGAGTGTGAGTGAGTGTGAGTTGAGTGCACTCATGAGTGAGTGTGCCGAGCTATGGTTATAAATAATTAATATACGACAAAGTTCGCGTTAGAAAAGTCTGGCAGATCCTGTAGCACTGTGGGAATCAGTGTCATCCGAAGCAGTTGGTTCGGACTCATGTATACAATACACGGGCCTTCGAGCATTTCGCCTCCATCGAAATGCGGCCGCCACGGCCGGGGTTCGAATCCGCGACCTTCGGGTCAGAAGTCGAGAACCATAGACCATCGGTGCGGCTGCTACGACGCGATTATGTGCATGTTGTAAACAGTCGTCGTATTATATATATATATATATATATATATATATATATATATATATATATATATATATATAGGCGTATTCGGGCAACGCTTCACCATGGCTTTCGTAGTCAATGTTTATTACATTGCTATAAAAGCCAATAGGCAAACACAGCAGCCGCAGTTGACGCGGCAGCGACATGACGCTTATATAAGGTCTTTTTTCTGTGCAGTTTGAAGCAGTGCCGTGGCTCTGTGGCAAATACTTCACGGTCATGCAAAATGCTTGGGTTCGATTCCGGCTCAAGCCGCGATTTTCATTTTGTTTCCATCGCGGATTTTAGCTCATCGACGACACCGTCGACGCCGCGGTACCGGATTTTCTGCAACACGGGCTCCTTAGTGTCTTCGCCTGAAAATTTCCGAAGTCCGAATATCGAGTGTGAATCGTCGGTGCCGCATGCTCGTACACCACGGGCCGTGTAAAGTGCTGGACACGTGGTGCGATTCGGCATCCGATCCGACGTGCGGCGCCGCACGCGGCGTACGACCATTCACGACACATGGGGCGAACGAGCAATCAGCGCGCAGGCTCCACCCACACACGGCATCTCAGCTTGCAAGCTCGGAAAACATCGTATCCTCTTCATTAAGTACAAAACAAACAACCTCACACAGTCACGCTTCGTTCTCTAAGACAATTGCCAACAAAGCTACGCCTTCGCGAGCTACAACCATCGCAACAGCCCACATTCACTCACGACTACGAGCGTAGGCCTAGCTAGGCCGACGCTCTCGGTAGCACCGCTCGCGTTCAAACGCGAGCTCATTGTCGAGCGCTTATTTTTGCCAACACGATAAACACTTGTACTCTTATATGACGCGCTTACACACGCAATTGGTGTTATCCACGGCATCGATGTGAAGAGCAAGGATGGGAACGAAGCGAGCCGGTTCGCCGAGACGGCCAGTGCCACTGTTTACCTGTGAAGTGCTGGACACATGGTGCGAATTCGGATGCGATTTGCCGTACGGCTGTTCGTGCCAACAGCCGCATCCGACAGACGTCCACCAGGTTCCAACAGCATGCGGCGCCGATTCGCACGCCGCGCGGGCATCCAACTTGCTGAATGTTGCCGCGCGGCTACCGCCCTACCGCTCCGGTCGGGCGGCCGCAGCCAATGGCAGCGCGGGAGCTCGACAAGCGGCGCCACTGGTGGCGCCCGTGCCAACCTGTGCCGGTGGTTCGTTCCCCGCCGCTGCCGCTGCGACGGCTGCGATGGCTCAGATCGTCCTGGTATTTGTGGATATCGCCGTTGTCGGTGGCATGAAAAACATTGGATAAACTGTTTCTGACGTCGAAAACGTCATGATTGAATAAAGTGATGCTTGCAGTGTGCCATTTCTGCAAGGCGACGTCCGTTTCCGAACCACCAACGAGATATTGAGCCGTGATGGAAGGCCGTTTCACAGGTAAACATTGGCACCGGCCGTCTCGGCGAACCGGCTCGCTTCGTTCCCACCCTTGCTCTTCACATCGAGGCCGTCGATAACACCAATTGCGCGTGTAAACGCGTCATATAAGAGCACAAGCTTTTATCGTGCTGGCAAAAATAAGCGCTTGACAATCAGCTCGCGTTTGAACTCGAGCGGCGCTACCGAGAGCGTCCGCCTAGCTAGGCCTACGCTCGTAGTCGTGAGTGAATGTGAGCTGCTGCGATGATTGTAGCTCGCGAAGGCGTAGCTTTGTTGGCAATGTTCTTAGAGAACGAAGCATGGCTGTGTGAGGTTGTTTGTTTTGAACTAAATGCAGAGGATACGATGTTTTCCGAGCGTGCAAGCTGAGGTGCCGTGTGTGGGCGGAGCCTGCGCGCTGATTGCTCGTTCGCCCCATGTGTCGTGAATCGTCGTACGCCGCGTGCGGCGCCGCACGTCGGATCGGATGCCGAATCGCACCATGTGTCCAGCCCTTGAAACGGCCTTCCTTCACGGCTCAATATCTCGTTGGTGGTTCGGAAACGGACGTCGCCTTGCAGAAATGGCACACTGCAAGCATCACTTTATTCAATCATGACGTTTTCGACGTCAGAAACAGTTTATCCAATGTTTTTCATGCCACCGACAACGGCGATATCCACAAATACCAGATCTGAGCCATCGCAGCGGCGAGGAACGAACCAGCGGCACAGGTTGGGACGGGCGCCACCAGTGGCGCCGCTTGTCGAGCTCCCGCGCTGCCATTGGCTGCGGCCGCCCGACCGGAGCGGTAGCCGCGCGGCAACATTCAGCAAGTTGGATGCCCGCGCGGCGTGCGAATCGGCGCCGCATGCTTTTGGAACCTGTTGGACGTCTGTCGGATGCGGCTGTTGGCACGAAAAGCCGTACGGCAAATCGCATCCGAATTCGCACCATGTGTCCAGCACTTTATGCGGGTATGCGGCACCCTTGACTGGTGGAAAGGGTTTCGTGACGTACGCGACTGGCAAGTCACTTTATTCATGCCATGACATGTTAATTGTGTTTGTCATACTGTCTTGTCCTCCTATGCCAGTCTGAGATAGAAACGGTCAAAGTGTCTATGGTTCACTAGGAAATACTTCACATTTAATAAACCACGTTCGTTTACATAGGTTTTTCACCGATACGCTTAATGTTGGTATGATCTCACTTTGCACACTAAGTCTGGTTCCCAAACAATCGTTTGCAACCACATAATCACCGACGCGAGGATGTGCTGTAGAGTTATTGCTTCCGGAAGGTATATTCCACGTTGTAATTTCTCCGCCTTTCGTTTGTCCAAGACGGCATGTTTCGATGATCAGAACGCGAGCGTGTCTCGAATTTCGCCTGGCGTTTCGTCAAACTGCTGGGCTGCTGTAGCGCCGGAATCGTGTATCCGCCATTTCCAGTTCAATATAGTGTGGGACCCACGGAACCAACTTGACAGTCATGACGGATTAAAGCGCTTAGACAGGCAGTGGTTGATATGGTGGGCTGTACGCCAGAGACTATATATAATATGCTACTGTACAAAAGTACGCTGTATACAAAATACCCTGTATACAAGAGTATACTGCTGCAGTTTAGCGCTTACTGGCACTAACGACAACCGTATACAACCATCTCCGTCAAGTTGTAATGAGGCAAAACTGGGGCAACACTCGTTTAGGATAAGGAATGCAAGTGGCGACCAAGGAGGTTAACCTCCCTGGAGGCAACTGCCACCTTCACGTCAACCACCACTGAAACACCTATCCATGCAACTCAAAATGGAGCGAAATTACAACCTCGATGGAGTGAGAACACACATGTTGGACGTTTTAGTTCCAAGAAAAAAATGAGCAAACCTTCAGTTGGGTGGAGGGGTGGGCGTGACTGGCATGATAGTTTTCACCTGCCACACAAATAAAGCCATAAAACGCGCATACACAAATCACTTTCTCAGTGTTTCGTTGTGGTATGTTGTCCTTAGGAACGCCAGCAGCGCATTCGCGTTGCGTAACGCACAGGTGCTGGTAGGTAGTGCTTTGCCCACGGACCGAGAAGGTGGTGCAGCTCTAAGCGTTGCATATGCCAGTACCGCCTTCAGAATTTTTCTCTCAGACAGTAGCAGAAATATGCGCGCTCCGACCGTACAAAGAAATATGCACGCTTGAAGATATGCTCTGGAAGTGTGGGTTACTTTTCCGGGGAACGGTTTTTAGAAATCATCAAGTCACACGACCATATCCCCCAAAGTCCCGGCTCTCCAGTTCATCCGTGACAGGGCTAGGACGCTTGACCTGCCGGTTCCCACATGGGATCAGCCAAGCAGGCGGCAACATCCTGTACAGGACCTGAACACAATTTTTTCCCCATGCATCCATCCATTGAATTGCATACAGCGGCGCCACCATTGCAGGGACAGTTGCCTGGATGTCATCATAGGGCTGTGTGTCGTGATTCCTCAGGTATCGAGAACCAACCTCGACAATACCGACGCGATAACGACCCCGATATTGTTACCGAGATATGATATATACAAGTGTATATAACGAATGCCTGCAAAGCCATTCACATACCCAGAAAGGGTCAAGCCGTTACTCACGCGGCCAGAGGCAGGACGGGTGCCACCATATGTAGGTCAGGCAGCCGCCATGTCAGGCGATGACGTGATTTCGCTTGCGTCCGCGCAACGAAAAATCTGCGGAAGACCTCAGGCAAAAACCGCTGCTTCACCCCCCCAAAAAAAGAAAACAATTAAAAATAACAAAGAGGACAAGGGATTTGGGATAGCTAACGGCGCCGGGGGTGCCGACGCAATCAACCTTACGACGTCGTGACGTGAGCCCCTACGGGCCAGTCACGTCTATGAATGTCGCCAGACGTTTTCGAGAAAGTTCGTGGCATACCATCACGGAAGAGTAGCGCGTCATTCAAAGAATGCGGAGGTTAGGACAAAAAAAACAATAGACCAGTGAATGACATTTTCGGAGTCTGCTGAGTATCCGCTAGAATATACCATAAAATAACGAGGGTGGAGTGTAACAGAAACTTTGAAGCACCTATAGTGTCATATTGATTGTCGTGCGGGAAACAAGCTGTAGATACAAACGTGCATTTGTATGTTACCACAAGGGGGAAGAGATAGCAATCTTGATTGATGTTCCCGGAAGATGTTAGTCCATGGTTTATCGCCTGGCTCACTACTCCAGGTGTCGGGTTATGATATAGGTACACAAGTATTTGTATTGACATAGCGGGCTAAAAGTGTCCAATGTAACCATTTGCTGCCTCCTGTATTTTAAACAAAGAGGTTTTCTGCTATAACAGTTCATATGGCCAGCCTCCAGCTGAAATATCATTAGCAATGGTACATCCACACATTGTAACAACCCTATAACGAGAAAGAAAAGGAAAGCTTTTCGAATTCCGCACCGGGGTTAAATGGTATCCAGCCAAACGCTACGTTTTCTTTTTGTAAGGAACAAATGTCAACCAATCCGTCACACAGGGCATATTATTATCGACGACGACCAGCCAATGGCGAATGACACTTGTGAACGAAGACCTTTCTCATTTTTAGCCCTAGCGCCTCTTTTCACAGACCTTCCTCGCGCTAGTACAATTCATTAAAACAAACACCACCCAAAAGATGGTGAACGTACTATTATCAGAAGCCGCCGACCAATCAGAAAAACTTCCGACGAGCAAAACCAATAATTTGTAGTTTTCAGTGAAAACTAGAAGTAGAGGGTCAATTATGCCTATACAAATCTGAAAAGGGGGCTGTGAAGCAATATTTCAGTGCAAAACAGACCCTACGGCTGTAAATCCCACCAACCGCCGGCGACCGTCATTTTGCCATGGCGCCTCTGACGCCACGTGCAACAAGAAGCGGTGCCGTCGTCTCCTACCACAGTTTCAGACGCTGCAAATCGTTCAATTTCAGTGCTAAGCAGAAGAAAGTTCAAATGTCTAGATTTCACGCGCAGCTGACGACGGAACAATGTCGTTCGCCGGAATGCAGACGATCGCACAGCCAGCTGCTTGTTACGTCACGGCCTGCGAGTGCGCCGGTGTAGCCCGACTCTCAGGCCACTCGTGTGTTTGTAAAAATATTCAATTATAATTTAAGTGCTCGACCAAATACGCTTAAAATTTCACCAGCTTATTTGGAAATGCTCAAGGATTAACCCACATAACACAGATTATGATCGAAAACTGGGTGTCATGGCCCTTTTAACTCCCTCAGACATCTTCCTACGCCGCGAAGTAGGGACAAATGGCCAGCACATGGTAAGCTGCACACTTTCGCAGGGACGGCGATCAGCGTAGAGAAGACAAAAGGGGTTCAGCATGAAGGCCGGAGGCAGTAATCCCTTGCGTGAGCGACATAATTGGCCGGGCATTATTACAGGCCAGCTCGAGCGCCGTCAGCCGTATATCTCGAGTCACGACCATGACGGATGAACGAAACGAGAATGGGGAACGGCCGCCTGGCTGTGGCCGCTGTGTGTCCCTCCAGGAGAGAGCGGTCGTGCACACGCGCGTTCCGAAGGCGCTCGCGAGATGGACTCGCGAGCAAACGTGTCAGGACGTTCTCCGCGCGGTGAGCAAACAGCGGAGACAAAAGGGCGCAAATTGAAGCGAACTGGACTGGAAAGGCGTGCCATATACACTGCAGGGTCTGCTGTTAGTTCAAACTGTCGTTGAATGAGCACTAAGCGCATGGCAGGGCTGCTCCTACGCCAAACTATTCTATGGTCATCCATCTTGCGAACGCGGCGGAACTCTTCAGTAGCGCAGCCATTGTTTCACGCTCATGGGCACTGTCCTTATATAAACGAAGTTTCTTGTGTTCCTTGCGTTCCAGAATAAACTAGGATGATATCTGAACGTCGTCAGATGGCGTACCGATCGTTTGGACACAGCCATGCAAGCTTCTCGTGCTATACTTAGGCATAGCCATAGTGTAAGCTGAGAATATTGCCTTGCTCTATATTATAAGTGCAAACATAACTTCCCTTCGGGCATGTGCATCGTGCTCGCACAACGGCGGGACAGCTTCAAGAAAGAAGTCGATACACCGATGTAAGCTATACATTTGCACTAATCCGAGAGAATTATGCTGAGACGAATGAAAATCCGGTCGCCCACTTTACGCAAAGGCTGGCGAGTCTTCACGACCGGGCGTCCAGTTGAGTTCAGTTAAACCGCCGGCGAACGGTGTGGGTCAATTCGCCCCAGTCGGCAAGATGCATATGTCGTCGCGGCCAGGTCGGGTTCGGTGCGAGTCAGATCAGCGTCTGAGTCCACCCGCAAAACTACAGTAACCGCGGGTGTTTCATTCTCAGCTCGGTTCTTCAAAAAATTTAGAGGTATCATGTGCACTATACAAGCTGTCTTACAGTAAAGACCAGGAATACCACAATCTGTCCGCATTATGTGTATACATACTTTGAATCTAAAAGTAAATATCCACCCGAAGATGTAGTGCGAAACTTAAAAGCTTCGTGCACTGGAAACCGTTGAAGTGAAAGCTTCCTGTGGGAAGAAAAGTTGGCGCTTGACGCGGCCATCGAACCAAGCACCAACGCCTTCCTGGAGCACTCCTCGCTCCATAAACCGTCGCTGCTCTTCTAGTTATCTGTTCACTATCCCCCTCTTGAATAAAGGTGACTTCGCCTGTAGAGTGGAGCAAGACAAAGACGCGACGTCCATGTCAGACAAACGTTCTTTTCGTGCACACCATGCGCGAGCTTTCCTCTCGTGCCCACACTTCGTAGTCTTCTTTCTTCAAATACACATTCAACACCCCCCCCATCTTCTGCTCGTCTGTGCTGAGACGTTAAATCTAGTAGAATACTTTGCGGATGCGCTGTGCTACATGCCCTTCTAAAAGGTCTTCCTGTCCCCTATTACAAAGCTACGCTATATGTTCTGAAAAAGACTCGCCTTTACAGCGCACCTGTTAGCATGGTCCCTCATTTAGTATTGAGGGACCATGCTGTTAGCTCTATTGGAACCAAATACCAGTAAATGCGGAGGTACTGGGTGTGATCCCTGCGGAGAAGCAAAATATATGAAACTATATATAGGCTTTCTTACTGAGTTACCCGTATACGGATATCTTTGGATTGGAGGGTCATTTTCTCTTTCATTATACTTTTCCATCGCGCGAATTTCTGATGCCATTGTCGGCGAAATAACATGCCCGATTCGCTATTGTAGTAATAAGCAGTTAATCATTGAAAAAACGAAAGGCAAACAGGTTATGGCCGCGAGTGAGTGCGAAGGCTGAAAAAATTGGTGAGTGAGTTTGAGTGAGTACTCCCTCAAAGTGCCGACCTATGACTGTAACTGTCTAGGTTGGGTGGTTGTCACCCGAGCAGCTGCGGCCTTGGTGAAGAGGATGTTGTATAGATAGAGGGATGTCTGGAGTTAATATAGGGCTTAATCGCAAATAAAATGTGGGACACAGACGCAGTTATCCTGTTCGCTACACAGAAGTTGTTCTTCTTTTTCACTATCTCAGAAAGTTGCACGCGCCTTCTTTAGTAGCCATCATCTATCTCTTCTCGAACTATCTGTCCGCGTTTCACAAAAATTAACGGATTTCAGACTGCAGCACTACTGTGTTCTGTCTTCGCGTCGCGTTTTGCCGCACTTCTCAGCAAAACCACGGGCCCGACCTCTTAAATCAAGTCGTTACTCCTTCGGTTTTACCTGATGTTCTCCACATACTATTTAATCATTGCGATATGTATATGCTGTGTGAACATGAGTGAAATACAAATTTTTTCCACAGACAGTGCTTGAACAGTCCATACTCGCCTTCATCGTCCAGATCATCTATTACGAGACCTGCATTTTTTTATTCATTTTATTTTACACTTCTTTCTGTTCACCATCCGCAGCAGAATAGCATGTAGGACCGTTGTCAGACAGTTGCTTTTGATCGCGATCAGGCCTGATCCGGATCAAATTCCTCGATCGTGATTGGCTTCTTTACGCAAGCTGCAGAAGGGAGCCAATCAATGCTGAGCAATTTGATCAGCATCGGGTTTAATCGCGATCAGCAGTGCGTGTGACACCGGTATAAGCTAATATACGCTGGCTAACCATTCTGTTTTTCAATAAAGAGCTTTCTCCCTATATACCTACATCCGTTCCCCATTGTTCCTGGTGCCCTTTCGGTGCTGGTAACTATGCAACTACAAAGCGGTCCTGCTACAGGACATCCGTGAAAGAAAAATCGCATAAACGGCCCACAAAGCTTAGTCCAGTGCCCCGCGTGAAGCTATGGCTTGTCCGGAAAGACCGCCTATCTATATAACCTAGTTTAACCTGGATTCTATACCTAACGCATCCGTTTTGTCCAGCATGCTCAAACCAGGCCAGAGGGCCAACCGCTTCATACGCTCGTACATATCCTCCATTTATACGGCCGTCCACCTTTCTTCAGCGCTCACCACCTTTCCCGGAAGTGGAAGACAAATCACTACACACGCCGACAGTGCTCCACGCTAACGCACTTCCAGCACTATGCGAGACAGCAATCTCACCGTGGGCCGCGGACCTTCCGTTGTTGGTCCCCCCGTAATCATCGTCCCGGTGTACAATACGGCACTCGCGGCCAGCGCGTGTTTGTCTTGCTGTTGACACGGACCGCGGGGCGTTCGGGATGTATGCCTCCGTCGCGACCCGGCCCCGTTAACTGCGCCGCACGAATAAAAGCCCTAGCTCGTTAACACACGTTTCCGCGAGCCACGCCGCCGTAATGGCGAGTTCCGCAGGAAGCGACGTCCTGCGGAACTCGCCATTAGGACCCTTTCATTCGGCCGCCTATAACCGGCCTTTCTGGCATGTCACGAGAAACTTGGCATAAAGGCCGGTTATAGGCGGCAAAATGACAGGTCGCCAGTGAACTTTCGCTCGACTCTCTTCACATTACGCGCACGCGTACCTTCGTTTTAGGACGTGACCCCCTCCCCCCCCCCCCCCCCCCCCACACACACACACACACACACACCACCGGTAAGAGAAGGTCGTCCCCAATTACGCCTCCTCGTGCGACCACGTGCAACGTAACAAAAAAAAACAGAAATGTGCGCGCACTCTTATGCGCCCTACGTTATTATCCAAAAGGGAAGTCCGGTGAGGGGTCATCACGGTCGTAACACTTCTTCACCCAGCGATGAAAGAGATAGATGTGCCCCGACCGCGCGCGCAACGGCGCGTACGTCGTCCAACTGCGAGACAAACTCCTGTCCGGACAATGGACTGTCTTTGGCGAGACGGGTTCACCATTATGTCGGCCCTTGATGAGCGCAATCTCGACGCGCGGCGTTCGCCTGATGCCTCGACGCGCTAACTGCGCCCGGTCGCACTTTCAAAAGTTTTCTCCACTCGACGACACTTCGGCTGCGACTTCGCGGAAAGCGGATAGGGCTATACGATGCGTACGAGCTTTTATGATTATTACTCGGCCAAGCTCCCGGGGTTAGTTTAATTTACGAGGGAGCAAGAAAAAAAAAGGCTGTGGTTTTCGCGAGCTCTATTATCTGTGAAAAGGAGTGTCCGGTCTAAATGAAAGCGCTAACACCTCTTAAACAACATAGAATTTAAAAAAAAGACAGAACTTCAGGGGAGAAGGAAGCTTGAAGAGAGAGCCTGTAACTCCAAAAGAGTTATAGGCTTTTGCAAGCCAGTAGAGAGAAAATTCAATTAATTCATTTTGGCGGTTGCTGTTAATGCGACCCTACAGATAATTCTAACGAATCTCTCCGTCCCAGAGATGTCAAATTAACGGTATAGGCAGTATGTGACACTGTGCAAGATTACAGTATACACAGCTGCAGCCTTTATACGGTAACTTAAAACCTCAACTTCACAAAAATAAAAGTTTGCAGCCGCTTTAGCTAAATTACATCGACGTTCTTAGTCGACTACATGACTACATAAAAAACACATGACGTATAATTGATATGATCTCTCTCTCTCTCTCTCTCTCTCTCTAGGATCACCTTCTATGGTCGAAGTTCGTTTCCGCGCGTGCGCGTAACAGCTTAGCTACGAAGCACTTAAGGACGTGTAGATCGGTGCAAACCTTCGTATGACTTCAGAAGCAATACGACACGCTCGGAAGTTGGCACGGTAAACGCTTCTGTCGTATCCAAGTTAAGATACCTGTAGTGCCGATAACGTACGAGTTATGTAGTCTATTTGTCGGATCGTCTCACTCTGACTCCTAACTCGACGAAGTCGTGTCAGATTCGCGGAAACTGTGGACACTAATGCGAACAAAGTGGCTGTGCAAACAAAACAAAGTTTATAAACAGTCACCGCCTTGTCTATAAACGTAACCCCTTGTTTTGAATACTATGCGGCAAGCATACAGCTAGCGCTTTTAATTACCTTGCTGTGCACAAGCTAGGTCTTTAATACGAGTATAACGATGAAAGTTAATCGCAGCTAAACCCTGTGACAGTTTTGTTTTATTCTAGAGGCAGCCCTTAGGCACACGATGTTTACACAAGATAACAAGAGGTGCGTCACACGTAAAGAAACAAGTTGAATTCGTGCATGAAGTCTAGTAAGGATCGGTGGAAGGGGCCATATTCCACTCTGTAATATTTAATTCAAAGGTGAAGTTCAAGTGCCCACGTTCAGGCCGAGGTGGCAGCAAGGGCTCCAGTATGGCATGCATCTTTGGCTTAGACTTGCAGCCATGCTATGGAAAAGCCGGATACGCTTCTTCAACGGAGTAAAATGTCGTTCATTCGAACTGACGGCCTGGTCCCGGCACAGCCCTGTGTATTTCTATGGGAGAAAACTCCCGATAATTCGAACGCGTGAGTATCCACAACGGTTAATTCGAACTGGGAGCTCCTGGTTTTCATCGCTCTTCGCAGAAGTCGGCCCGGAGGGATCACAATGTGTTGCAAAACCAAACCAAACCAGATTTACTGTAGATGCAAAGCAACGAAACGGCTGCATTTCTCAACAGATGAGAATTTGGACGCTGCGCTGGAGCTCTTGGGCAACCTGGAAACGACGCTCTTGGAGTTCGCGACATCAGAAACGCGTGCAAATGCAATTACTGTTTACTTTTAATTTTGATTGTGTTAACTCTACCATGTAAATGAACGTGTTTTGTAGCATAAATATCGTCACATATTTCGACATTATGGCTCACTGCTGACATGATTGCATGTCGGTGCTTGTTTCTGGCGTGTCACTGACTGATCAATTAATTCTGTTCGCTGTTAGAGCTCCACGAACTTAATTCACGAAATCACCTCCCGCAAACGTGTAGTAGCACCTAATTCGCGATAACGAGTCCAGAGGTGGCTTCTTTGGGCTCTGGCCGCGCAGTTTGGCGCAATGGCCGTTCGTTCTAGCGCCCGCCTGGTAATTCGAACTCCGCTTAATTCGAACAATTTTACGCTGACCGTCCCCTCGAGTGGGCCTACCCAGGTGACGTTGAGTTTACTTGCGTCTATTTTGGACCAAATTTATAAAGTTGTTTCACTCACTGAATCACTCCCTTTAGAGTTCGAATTCACGGGCTTTTACATAATCAAATAGAGGTTCAAAAAACAAACACGTTCCTTTGTGCATTCACCAAAGACGACTCGAAAGCCATCTTCAATTTCATCTCTGTCAATGTATTGATCCAATCTTTGTGCGTATTATGACAACATATGCTCTGCAGCAACTTTACATTGTATGTGCTGCAATGTAATAAAATAGCGTTACATTTTATGTTAAGATACGTGTACGTTATGTGAAAACATGTGCAGTTTTTATGTAACATTCGATTCTTTTCTTTTTGTTTGTTTTTGTGTTTTTTGGGGGGTAAAAGGACAATCGTATATTTCTTGCTGCTTCGTGTTCATGTTTCCTTCCGCTGATGCCAAGTTCAAGGGACCGTGGGCCTCGTCAAGCCGTTTTGTGGCTTTTAGCTCACGGCCCTCAACATTTATATTTGTCGAAATCTGATGTTCAAATAAAATGATTCCGATTCTGATTCTGATCTCGCCCTCTCCCAAAGCTTTCTGCACCTAACGTGGTTTTAAAGTGTCTCCAGGATCGCAGACATTGCAGGCTTTCAGCACTTCACCTGGTTTTGCACATGCCTCCGTGATTGGCCAACGTGTTTGACCCACGTTCGACCAAGTGACCATGCTGTGTGATGACGTAACAAATTTCGGTGCTCTGTGACGTCATATGTTGACGTCATCAAGCGATGACGATTATATACGTCACTCGTGCTGACGCCGCCGACGCCGATGGTAAATTTTCGCGTTTGATGACACATCTAAGGCTTTCGGCTTAAGAGCCAACTTCGCACAGCCGGCTCGTATAGTTTTCACACAGCGGCTGGGCGACAGAGCCACTCTGCAGCCTCTTGATGACACGGCAAGTGACGATGACGTTATTTCATAACCGTTGCAAACAAAGTATGAAAGATAGCGTTGCGCTCGAGTGAAGTTATGCTATTCCAAGCATGTCCCCTCATCATCGGTCTCTTTCTCAAACCAGGCGAGTTCTCAAGCTCGCGTAATCGGCCGTGCAAAATCAAACAACCATCGAACAATAGCGCGGGGGGTCGGGCGGATTACCGCGAGTGATTTGGGGGGGAGCCCGTTTGCCGAGGGGGGACGGAGGTCGATCGCGGTCACTCAAGGCCGCCGCCTGGTTGTTTCCGGCCACTGGCCGATAGCGGTCAGTTTCCGAAACGGGTCACGCGCGTGGACCTGCCGAGAAGAAAGAGCTCGCCACGGCTTCGCTGAACGAGAGCATCGAGGCATGCATGCACGCTGTGTACAAAGGAACGCCGGCGGCAGACCATACAGCTCTGGCATGCGACACACACCATAGACGAAAACACAAGACGGCCCTAAGGCGACATAGAGAAAAACAGGGCAAGCAATTGCAGCCAGTTCTACGCCGTGAAAACCATCGGGCAGCCAAGCTGTCACGCCGTTCATCAGAATTACATTTTGCTCCTAATTTTCCACAACGTTTTCACTAAGGCTTCCTTTGTTGTTTCTTTGTTCTTCCCATTAAGCCATCATGCTGATCCCGCGCGGTGGTATGCACATTCACGCTGTAGAACGCTGCGGTAGCGTTCCAGGGCGGCCGTGGCCCATTCCACCCGCCCACTCGCCCAAAACGTGTATTACTGTAATGGCCAAGCAGGAACGCAAGCAGCGACATCACTTAGCATCATCATCATCATCATCATCATCATCATCATCATCATGTCGTGTACAGGGCGGCCGTGGCCCATTGCACCCGGCCCACTCGCCCAAAACATGTATTACTGTAATGGCCGCGCAGGAACGCAAGCAGCGTCATCACTTAGCATCATCACCATCATCATCATCATCCTGTTGTGTACAGGGTGGCCGTGGCCCATTCCACCCGCCCACTCGCCCAAAACGTGTATTACTGTAATGGTCAAGCAGGAACGCAAGCAGCGTCATCACTTAACATCATCATCATCATCACCATGTTGTGTATTTCTTTATTCACTCCCCCTCTGGCCACGTGACCTGCGAGACTACTACTACTACTACTGTTGCTACTACTACTAGTACTACTACCACTGCGGCTGCTGCTGCTGCTGCTGCTGCTACTACTACTACTACTACTACTACTACTACTACTACTACTACTACTACTACTAGTACTGTTGCTACTACTACTAGTACTACTACCACTGCGGCTGCTGCTGCTGCTGCTACTACTACTACTCCTACTCCTACGACGACGATGACGAGCGATGCTGTTGAATCACTGCCCAAGCACTCCGTACAGATGGTTCACCAGCGACGCTGAAACGTGCGGCCCCGGTGTCTGTCGCGCATCCACGAACGAGCAGACAAATTCAACCACATAACGTGGGAACGGGAGTCACATCTAAACGTACATGACATATAGACTCCAGAAAGGAAAAAAACGAAGAAGAAACTGAAAGAATACGGCGGCCTGCCCTCCGCTATCACGACACAACGCGCTGCGGCGCCACCAGGGCCGCCCAAAATTACTATGATACCAAGCGCTGGCCGTCCGATTGCGTGTGCCCGTTCACACGTACACCGCCGCAGGGGAAATCCTACACGATCCTTTGTATATTACGCGCGCCTCTACGCGGCGGCGTTAGATAGCGGCATTTATGTCGGGAGCCGCTCATTTGTAGTATGCGAGGCTTCTCGTACGAATCGACGCGGCTGCCGACGTACCGGCCGAATCCGCTCGGTCCTCGAAGCAAACTATGAAGACCCTTGTGAACAGCGGCAGCTAGCTGGACCACGATAATGGCGGAAGCGGCCCGAAAAAGTACGTTCTGGTCGCTGAAAAGCGGCGGCTAGCGGAATCGGGTAAACACAGGTCTTTGGCCAGCCGGTGGGCAATTTGATGCGGCCGTTTTTTTCTTTGGGCGGTGATCCTGAATGCATTCCTGAAGGCTCATGGTCTTTTCCTTTTCTTTGTTTCTTTTACGTCTTACAAGACGCTCTTTTTTCCCAGACGTGGAATCGCGCCCGGTGCTGCTTGCCGTGGGGGGAATGCAGCGACTGTTGAGATGGAAGGCAACACGTGCTGCCACCTGGCGGACTAGTTTTAGAGTGTGCTTAACTCTAGAAACATTTGGCAGCATGCGTGCGTGCGACTGCTGCCTGCATGTTATCCGTGGGAATTCTATTGTTCCGAGTATAGAAAAGAGCGCGTCTGCCGCTGTCGCCGAAACGGGAGCGCCCGCCGAAATAACGCTGGAAGTTGGGCGCGAAACTTAATTTCGGACTCATTATTGCTCAGTGTGTGTGTATTGTCGTGCCTTTCCCGCATGTTGTCTGCCTACATTTATGCTATAGCTTGGGGCTGGTATAGTCCGCGTACTGCTCCACGTAGCGGCCTCCATGGGCATCACAAAAAAAGGCCACCGTTTGTCTGGAACTGGAGCAAACTTTTGAAACAGGCCACTGGACGTGAAGAACCGGCGTCTCTGCCCGCAAGGAGAAAAAAGAAATCCCATTCTGGCATAGTATTGCGTGGCAAATTGGCGACGCATTCGGTGCCGCGGGGAATGCTTGCCTGTTCGTATAAAAATTGGGGTACCGGCCCATTCTGGCTTCCTAATTTGCCGCACCGTTGAAGCTATAACTGAACAAGAAATGTATCGTAGGACAAAGAACTGACTCGTGGCATAGTCAATGATGCTGCGTCTCGCTATGCTTTGGGCGGAGCCCCCAGGCTGACTTAGGGGTCCTAACGGTCCCTACTCGGCCTCCTCAGGATATTTTGAATAAAGTCAATCTCACTCACTCACTCTGCGTACACGTACTTCCATCGGCTGTGTTGAGAAAGACGGGCTACAGTTTGATAATTCAGTAGGATACAACTTTAGAAATCCGCGGCATTTGCTCCTCAAAGGCGGATGCACACAAGCCTGCAGCACCAATCGACGCGCGCTCAAGACTGACGTCACTAGCCGGATGGTCGGTGACCCCGCCTTTGAAGAACATTGCTGAGCGTGTGAGCGAGATTATTTCTTTAGTCGCGGAAGCGATCGGCTGCCGTGCTTCGGTCGTCTGAGCGGCGCATCTCTGGACTTCTTAAAGGAGTGCTGACACGATTTTGGAACATCGCAAAAGGGACATTTTTCGTTTCCTTGGTATGCCGTGTCAATGCTCACCACACACCGGAGTCAGCCAACACGCGCAAAATATTTTATTTTGATTTTTAAGTTTTCGTCGCCGTGCATCTGCAAACCAGCTCCACTGCAATGGACATTATCCCGACGAGTCAATACAGTTCCTGAGTTCGCGAGCTCTGCGTCCTTGCATGCAGCCTAAATCGCAGAAATCACTGTCAGGGTCACTGAAACGACATTTCACTCATCGTTGTTTACGTGCACCACGAGCAGATGACAGATTTGCCGTTAGTACGTCGCCAGTTACTGTCTTCCCGTGACGTCACACTGCTCTGACACGTCACCGAGAAGCCGCCCCCTCGATACCAAAACCGAAATTGCTGTTTTATGGTAGTGGTATTAAAATATATCCAGTGCCTTCCCAAGCATTAAGACACTCTTTATATATTTCTCGACACCAGTACTTTTATTTAGAGCAACAATCAGAATTTTTTTTTTCATTCGTGTCAGTACTCCTTTAAGCTATATCCGACTATATAGTTTATTCAAACACAGTTTTCGGGCACAAAATTATCAAGATACAGACAAAGATCAACGTTGCCCGGACAATGCCGATCCTACACTATACAGTCTTCAGTGCGCATGATGGCTGCGACATGCAATCGCTTACATATTCCCAACTGTGAATAACATACTCACAGAATATGCTATTGAATTTGAAAGACGCGAAGGTGGGTAGATTGCGATGGCACGCATCAGACGCGAAGTAGAAAACTTGAGCTTCAGAAACTTCTGTTCCATGTTCATGTGATCACTTCAGCGCTGGTAAGGGAAGCGATCAAATTCTATTCCTCTGTATTAGTAAAGTGATGCGAAATGGCGCGACGTGTAACATCCAATGAGGTCACTGCTCTTGCACACGTGCGTCCTTCACAATTACTTCTGCTTTGCGTAGATATCTCTAGTACGCCAAAAAGCACACTAGCGCGCACATACATAACAGCTCCTCTGGAGAGCTTAGTTCCCGGTTTGCAAGATTACAAAAGCCCGACCGACGGAGGGACATCTTTGAATTTCCATGAACATCCTCTTTGAAATGGAATTCTGACGTACGTTACCAGACTCGTCGGACTTTTGTTTTTGTTTGTTTTTTCGGTATTTAGCACTGCTCTCTGCACCAGCAAGTTAAGTTCTCCTTTGGCCCCATCTCAGTTGGCCAGCATGTCCATTGGCGCTTGTAGTGTTCCCTCCCTTACTGCCCTATCTTATCCATCTGCGTCCGAATATACCTTCTGCACATACCAGCACCGTTCGCTACATGATAATTCACTAGTGAAATATCATGCTTTTCTGCTCATTCGAGAAAAAAAACATTAGAAACGGCAGTGATTTCACATAGTACCACGTGCACTTCCATCATGACACCATGATCCACCATGCTTCCATCGTGCCACCGTCATCCAGCTTGTTCACCAAGCCATCCACCAAAACGTTTTGCATCGCCACCATAAGCCAGCATTTTCCACTATTACCATCATTTGCTCGCCACCACCACCACCACCATCTGCCACTGTTTTTTCCACTCTCGCCATCATCAGCCATTATGACCACCACAGCTTCCAGCTTATCCACTATTATTTCCACCATATCCAATTAACGATTCCATCATCCACCAACCAAGGATTTTCAATAGGGCTCTCACGGACCGAAATATTCAGGTTCGTAGGAAGAAGAGAAGGAAATCAGGAGCGGAAAGAGACGTGGAAGGCTGTGGTCGTGGCCTCGACATTTGAGAGCCAGCGGAAGCTTGCGAACCAGGCCGGAGGCCGCAGGAAACGCCAACGGCTGTCTGGGCTGAGGTGGCCACCTGCCATGGCTGAAGACGACACCGGCTTTTGAAACAATGAATGTTAATTTCTCTCTCTCCCTCAGAAGGAAACACTCCTTTTCCTAACTTGAAAACAACGAACGTTTATTCTCTCTCTCTCTCTCTCTGCCAAAATCCTTGACGGACACCGCAAACAAAAAGATCGGTCGCCCGCCTTCCCCTTAGCCATTTCCGTCCTCGACCCCCATCTAGCGTTCTCTAGAGCGTGCGAAATCCCGGCGCGCGGAATCTTTGTCCGTCCTAATGCCAGACAAAAGCGCGCACCGCTTGCATTCTGGCGTGGCCGCAAAAAATGCGGTCGGCCCCACGGACCTGGAAGTCCGGACCGACCGGCCTCCAGCTATGCCCTACACAGCTTTATATACCTTCCAAGCTATCGCCAAGGAAGTCTACAATCGAACCTTCTCTTTTTGTTTCTTCTGCTAAATTTTCTTTCCCGCTTCGCAGGCCCGGTCAAATTCTCGACCTATAACAGCGCGTGACCGCAGAAAACAAAGGGACGTGGTTCCTGTACACTCCATGCAGGAGAGATAACAAAACAAGAAAAGTCCGAAGAAAGTTTTCCCCGAACTTCGACGCTCTTTGGTATACCGCGAGCGCATGCGCGGGGGCGGGGCAGTACGGAGCCTTTAATCGTCCATTCTTCTTAGAGGTCGATAAGCGCCTGTGCCACAGCAGCGGCGCTGCTGGTGCTCCGCTACCAAGCTTCCAATTACCCTTCACCTCTTTCGTCGTACGCGGGGGTTTGCCTCCCAAAGGCGCACCCGCACGATACACAGCACTCGTGCCCGCTCCCAATCGCTAATCGGGTATACTGTAGAGGAAGCACTCGCACGAAGAGGGGCAGGGCCCGATTGAGGGACACAGCCCACGCTGCAAATCCGCGAGGGCGCGCGCTTATAACGGGCCGCGCTCCGTGCGTAGCGCCACCCAAGTAACGCACCAATATCCTCGTTCGACCCTCTGTGCATGCAGAAAGGTCGAACCAGGATATTGGTGCGCTATACTATAGGCGGCGTGATGCGGAAGGTGGCGTCGGTGGCACTGCATGCTCAGCCTGTTTATCATTCAGCCGTTTACGCTTCGCCTGGTGTAATTGGTCGCTCCCAATATCGCGTCTCCGTTTTCGCAACGAAAGTTCTAACGGTCTGTTTGTGAGAGACGGTGCCAGCCACATGCGGAGTTGTAAAATGTGGTTAGGCGAAGGCGGCCGGTCTATTAGTGCTAAGTTCATCCGCCATATACAAAAACCAAGAAAAAGAAAGTGGGGGTAGCCTGCAACCCTCACCCCCGAAGCTACCAGGGGTATATGCCAATCGTAAATTGGAGGAGGGGCTAGCGAGAGAGGAGGCTCTAATTCGGCATAAATCGGCCTAGGAATTCAATCCGTCTGTCACTAACGTATGCGCGCCCCTTCGTAGAAGGCCTTTGTGTTGGGAGAGAAACTTCCCGCAGGGTGACTCTGCGGGAACGGCGCCTCCGATGCTTTCCCACACCTTCAGCAAAAGAGAAGTGTTGAGGGAGTGCATCTCCGGTGGGGATGCGTTCGCCCCGAAAGAATTTGACTGCTTCGGCAGTTATAAGGTTACCAACTTGGTGGAATGAAGCGCGATAGACCAACACCACCTGATAGACGGGACAGCAAAAGGAGAGACGGACAGGACGAAGCACTACCGACAACTGTGAACATTTATTGAAAAAACATCGCCGCAGCTAGACAATATGCGCATGAGCACAAGACATTTTGATGATCAGCAACAAAAAACAACTAGCAGAGCCAGACGCGAGATACACTCCGTGACAAGTTCTTGTGAGCTCATTTGTGATATTAGTGTTGTCACTGACAACACGAGCATGTGTAAAATGAATTCACAAGAATGACCAAATGATAAGTGGCACGTAGATGCACAGTTGACTACCTAAAACCGTTAAAGAAGAACGAGATAAAAACTACAAGCTAAAATGCAGACACTACTAAAAAGAGATACCGAATTGGGGCGCACTTAAATCTGGCTATTAATGAAACGCATCTCCTTCTTTAATAGAGCTACTGAAGCGACACCCTAGCACATGTCGGGTCCACAATCTTCAATCAGAGCGGCTTCTAAGATCTGTCGTTCCAGTTTGGTGTCTCCGGGACCTGCTACTATCGCATTTTTGAACCGTGGGAAACAACCGCAAACTTTAGAAGGTAAAGCGAGGTTCGACCCCTCTCCTGACTTCAAGCACCTTAGTGCTGTCGTAGCCGGTGATTAAGACACTGACCGGTCTGCCCCAAGTAAACGCGACCGCAGCTTAATGGAATTTTGTACACGACCAAATCCGTGCACTCGACATATTGATATTCGTGTTTGGTAGCGCAGCGTTTACTTCTTCGGGTGCTCCTCACGCGTCTGCATAGTTTTGATAATTTGCATGGTGCGGACAAAACAAGATCCACAACAAGTACATCGCGATCTCCATTCAATTAATGCAAACAGAGGAAAGAAGAAGAAGAAGAGCAAGGAGGCTGCAAAGCGTGTCGACAAGTTTCCACGGCCAGCGGGAACCCCGTCTAGCGTTACGGCCACACGTAGCGCAAACAGGAAAGTCCCGTCAGCTTAGATGATAGCGATAAAGGGGGGGCAAGAAAGAAATGAAAAACCGAGTGACACGCCGTAAGAGGGCGTGGATGAGCCGAAGCTCGTATCTAGCGCAAGAGCGAGGAAAATAAAAATTAATAAGGCACTAGACGCATAGCGTATCGCACGCCACCCTCTTAATTGGTTCGGACTGAGCCCACGCGACGTGCGCATCAATTTACGCGATAAGAAAAAAAATGGACAAAAGAACCCCTAGCGGTTCTCGAGCGCATATGTGGGTCGTCGATGCGATTACACACACGCACTCGAGGAAGATGGACCTCGTCTACCCCTCCTTCTCCCTGCACCTTCTACCCCCCTCCTACTAGCATACTTGCAATTCGACGCACCTGCTTCACCCTTCAAACTGCGCGGAGAGAATGTTGATAGATCTACTACGAGTGCGGAGACGGCGCCGAAGGAGCATGGCTAACGACTCCGCCGCATTGCACGCGGGTCTCGTATTCCTTTTTAAGGTCCGAAGCCGGCTTTTAGAAAAATAAGAAAATGAAAATGGCGAAGGGTGAAGGGGGTGGGACTAGTGGACTTCCTTCAACCTTGCCCGAGGCTGCTCTGCAAGGGACTTTGCGATGAACGCGAGTTTATATACGTGCCGCGTCGGGCGATATAAAGCTCGGCATTCCGAACGAGCCTGCCTCATCATCGACGTCCCATCGATTAGGCGAAGGAGAGTGGTCCGGCCGGACAACGACCGGCGCTTGGGAAGCGCGCGCTCCGTAATCGCGGAAACGCGGCCCCGCGAGCACCAGCACCGTCGGTCGTTAGCCGAGCCAACGAACGGCCCTCTATAGATACGTGCCTCTGTATAAACATTGCCGAGATTGAGCGTGGATGTTCAAGGAGATCGTCAGATGTTTCGTGATGCGAGAATCCACGCCGCTTTGCCGCGATAGCGCATCGTCTTTCTTCCTTCCTTTCTTTCTTTCTTTCTTTCTTTCTTTCTTTCTTTCTTTCTTTCTTTCTTTCTTTCTTTCTTTCTTTCCGTTTCATCATGACCAAAAAATGTCTTCGAATCGTGCGCCCACGTATACGCCAGAAGGTCTTTTCTTTTTTTATATTTCCTTCGACGAGCTTTAAGCCCGTTCGATCCAGTTCTCGGCACCGTGTATGCGTGGGTTGCGTTCGCGTATCAATTTATTTCGTAATGATCGAAATCTGCCGTATTCACCGATGTCCACAGCTATGTATGAGGAAGAAGCGTAGCTGTTCCTTATCTCTCGCTCTCTTCATCTATCTATGTGTTTTCTCTCTATCTCTCTCTCTTACATGGCCCCCGAAATATGATGACGTATGTTCACGCGCGTTTAAACTGATGCTGCCCAGCCGCCACACACAAATCAGAAGTTTGAGCAGGCTGGTATTTTATCACTGGTCATTGTGCATGTCTTGGTTAGATATACCTTGAATATTCTGTATATCCACGTGCGTGCGACGGCAGGATGATGAAAGGCAAACGCTCACTCACTCACTCACTCACTCACTCACTCACTCACTCACTCACTCCCACTCACTCAAGGCGCTGCGCCGTGCTCCCGACCGGGCTGCAGAAATTAGGCGCCTTTTTCCTTCTTCGAACCACAACCACCACCACCACTCACTCACTCACTCCCTTACTCACTCGCTCGCTCGCTCGCTCGCTCGCTCACTCACTCACTCACTCACTCACTCACTCACTCACTCACTCTCAATCGCACACTCACTCATTCACTCACTCACTCACTCGCAAGGGCGAGGGCCCGTCCTTGTCTAACCATCGTGCATGACCTTCGCGATAATGCATCACCACCCATCCAAAATAGCTACTTTGCGTCTCATCGAATGCTGCTCACATATAACGTATACGCATATGCGTACAGTTGCACTGCATGCAAGACATCTCTTAGAAACAACAGCGTGTCCACGCTACACATTAATCAGAAACTGTCGTCCACTGAGCTCTGAGCTAGCTTTTCCAGCAGATGTCGGCATAATCACTCACAAGTGCTCGTGATCACTCTGCACTCATTTAACCGACATAAGATAGCAGATAATGTAAAGCTTGCTTGGACGTGAACCTTAAGGGTAGTGACTGCCTGAGAGTTTGAATTAATGTGTCAGTGAAAAAGAAGGAAAGAAGTGCAAATTTAAGGGCTCGTTTGCTTTGTTAAACACAATAATAATGAGAACTAACGGACAGTGATGCCAAGGAAAGTATAGGGGATGTTATTAGAAGTAATTGCAATGTAAATGTGAAGAAAGAAAAGTGGACGGAAAGATAACTTGTCACCGGCGGGGACCGAACCGGCGACCTTCGAATAACGCGTCCGATGCTCTACCACTGAGCTACGGTGGCGGTCATCCCTCCGACCACTTTATAGGGTGTATATGTGCAGTTAACGTGGGAGCGTCAGTCAGTGCCGCCTGTTGCCATTACGGCGAGTGTGGAACACTCCTTTTGCCTGTTGGCATCAAGCAGCACGTGATCTTATTACGAGCTGGCAGCTGACTAATAATCCCTCGCATACTACCTGAAGGCATAAAGTCTGCCAGAACGAGACTCTCGCTTTATATGAAGGAAAGAAGTGTAAATTTATGGGCTCGTTTGCTTTGTTAAACACAATATTATTGAGAACTAACAGAAAATGATGCCAAGGAAAGTATCGGGGATGTTATCAGAAGTAATTGCAATGTTAAAAAGAGTGAGTTATTGTCGGTTTATTGTGAGCCTAAGCGATATAGTCCGTGACGATGACGTGCGAATGTGAGTGAGTGGCGGTGAGCGCGAGCTGACGTCAGCGTAAGCTCGAGTGACTGCCGAAAAGCAAGCGTGAATGAAAGGGATACCGAACGCGCAGAGGCGTGCGCAGGGTTCTAGCGTCGGGGTTTATGCGAAGTTTTGCCGCACCACCTCCCAACACCCGACGGGTTGAATGCAAAAGACATCGAGAGTCGCAATGGATGTATAAGTGAGAATGAAGCAATGAATTGCTTCTCACAGCGGACTACCTCAGGTCCACGGCTTTCCAGGGGGCGAAAATGACCGCGATTTGGGGACATGTTGGCAACAGCGGTGGCCGGCCGTAATTGAATATGAAATAGACGTAAAAAAGAAAAGATCATCACTGACTACGTGGGACTAGCCGGGTGGCGCGGGATCTCCCCTGCGTCTTCTCTGGACCCAAATAAAGTTTGCATCATCATCATCATCATCATCATCATCACTGACGAAAAAAAATATTTACCAAAAACGACTACCTGTTATATGAGACCCACTGGAACATTCTGGTAAAATTTCAGTGTCTTAGTACAAGCCGCGTCACTTAGAATGGGGTTCCATGTGTTTCTAATGGGCGGTGTTCAATTGTCTTGGGAAACCACACGCTTTGTAGTGCGATACTGCAAATTTACCTGATTGTTCCAGTGGGTCTCTGTTGCATGTAACCGACAGTCGTTCTGGTAATTAGCTATTTTCGTCAGATCTGAATTTTTTTTTTGTCCTATTTCCAATTCAGTTATGGCAGGACGCCGTTACTGCCGCCGAGAGATGGTGTCATGTACAGATGCCACCCCCCCCCCCCCCCCCCCCGAATCCTGGGAATTGGTGGTAAGCAGGGGCGTCGGCAGGGGGTGCAAAAGGGGCAACTGTCCTCTTCAAGCCACACCAGCACATGCCCCCCCCCCCCCCCCTATTCCCCCCTTCATCAGCCGCGATGCAACACAGGTTTGCACCCCCCAAGGCAAAGGTAATAGGCGGCGATCGATTAGTATGCCATGCATGGCGCCATGCGAGCGTTAGTTACATGAATGTGCACTCTACATAAAGTCTACAAAGCTTAAATGAGTTTCAGCTCTTAAGCACAGCTGTTTAGAATAGCTGCCTATAAGGCGAAATTTTGTCGTTCACCCGATGTATTGCGCAATAACGCCAGTGATAAAGTGCAGTTATCGTCGAGCATCGGAGGTAATTTGGTGCTTTCTTTTTTCAGAAACACTTCGTTGATCACTGCAGGACCAACGTTAACGTTCATGTATTTCGTCGTTCATTTTGTGACGAGCGTCTCGAAATGAGTGCCGGTCCGACGGCCAGCACAATCTTGGTACGCTTTCGCCCGTGATCGGATTTCAACTTCGCAACGAAGATGCCCCAGTTTTTCGGTGGCTTTTTATGGCTGTCATTAATTTAGTTCACATTTTGTGACTCTTCGGCCGCCTCGTGGGGAGATCATGAACAATACCGTCGTCAAGCCAGCAGCTAGTGAAGCTTGTAACTTTTGCCGTTACTAACAAGGGAAACTTTCTTGGTGTCCTTAACTAGGCAACTACTAAGCGACCAACGCGAACTACGTTGCCATATCTTTCGTAGATGCCACAGTATTTTGCCGTAATTGTGACAGCAAATTTAAGAGAAACTTTAATTTTATTGATTACCTTGGAATAAAAGTTTCGTGCTATGTGATGAAACACATAAAAGCAAATAGAAGGGCACGCGATGATGTCTAGAAAACATAAATTATTCTTCGATATTCTATGGCTGCTAACCAGTACACGGCGTGCTATCTTAAAGTAGGAGCATAAATAGCCTTCAAACTGCTGTTTCGGTAGATGTCGGCTACGTAGAAGGCCTGATATTCTGTGTGTGCGTCTGTGTGTGTGTTTGTGATCCGTTCTTGCCTCTATGTATGTTGCTGTGATACGCACGTACCATGGTAATTAAACGAAATAATTATCGGCCATTAATTACTGTACGAGAACAATGCCACTTCGTTTTCTAACCCTATATATACTTTTGTAATGTAATCATCTTGACATGGCAATGCACACGCACTTATAAACCAAAATAAGCGTAAACCTCTAATTTGCCAATTGAAAATTTCACTAACCTGAAATTTACTACCTTCACTTGCAAAGATGTTAGTGCTTTTTGTGACAAGTAACCGGTTAGTATTTAATTAGTGAATATGCCGACCTTTTTTTCTAAGCTGCAGCCTCACCAGTAGGCGCACAATGAGGTGACAAAGCCAGTGTTACTGTTGTTAATGAGGCACTGCAGAGAAATACTTAATGTGTTTGCACGAAGGCGGTTTTGGAACACGATTCTCATAATTTCGCGCTAATACGTTAATTGTAAAAACAGAAACTGAAAGTCACATTTATTGGTCTCTTTTTTTTTTTTTTTTTTTTTGTATTTCATGTCAATACCTCAACGTCAATGTGTTGGCCATTGTACCGACACCAAATTACGTGTGTGCGGCACTTCGGGTTCATTAGAAGAACTTCAAAACTTGCCATCCCATGTCTCTGGCTTCTTTGTAATTGACATGCTGTTCATCTTTGCCGATGAAGAATTCCGAGCGTAGGCACACAAAAAGATATGACATCACGGTGATTTCAGCACAAAAGAAGTGTCGTCACCCATGCTTCGTATTCGAGGTTTCTTTTATTTTTTTATCAAGCCTGTTATCCGGATGACAGTGACTTTCTTGTCGTATGTTTTAGGGAAAATGTCATTAAGAATACACAAGGTACTGACAGCTAGAAAAATGGACGAAGGACAAGCGTGGGGACACAGACAATGTGCAATATGTATACCTTGCAGTGTGTGCTGTATCTATACATGGGCGTCCGGAGGGGGGATGCAAGAGGGATCGGCAGCCCCTCCCCCCTCCCCCCCCTCCCCCCCCCCCCCCGGAATTTCGGAGAATGTTTTTCTATGCAGTAGCAATAACCTACGCAGTTCAATTAGCACATCCAGACACATTCGTCTGAAACTTCCTTCAGGGTTGCCAGCCAACTTTGCACGTTACACACTCTTGACGGGCATGTCACGTGCTGGATGACCCTCCCCCCCTCTACTGGGGATGCACCCCCCCTGCAAAAATTTAGGCGGACGCCCTTGTATATGTATCTTGCAATCTGCAATGTGTATATTGTGCAATTAAGTACGAACTAACCCAAACTTTCACGCTATTAAGAATGCCGGTAAAATTAGCTTTCTGTTTAGTGTTTTAAAGGGGTACTGACACAAAATTTCGCGGCCGAGATAGCCTGCTCGATCGATTCCCGTGTACATGCGTGTACCATCTGCAAAATATCGACAGCGAATAAAGCTTGGAAGGTATTTTATGTGAATTTTGAAGTTCGCGTGCGCGATCCAGCATTCTAGGCCGCACCTGGCGGCATTGACTCCCTCGGAGGTGACCCGCGGTGACCCCCCTACTTCCCGGTACAACAGGTTATGATGACGTCGTAGCCGCCATTTCTGTTTTGGCGCGCTCGCCACTGCGCTTTGGTGACTGCTCGGCGGCTGCTCGCGAGTGTGTGGCCGCGGCCAAGAGGAGGCGCTGCCGCGGCGCACGCGTTAAAAGTTTTGTGTTTGGCGACAGTACAGCTTTCCCGTTTCCTGCTCCCAAGGACTTCTTGATTTCCCTGTGCTGCCTGGGCTGCAGTGACAGGCCACAATGCCGGAATCCTTCTGCGCCGTTTCCTTCTGCACGTCGAAGTCGGGATCAGGCGTATCGCTGCATACGTTTCCCCGCGACGAACCTCGGCGGCAGAAGTGGATCGAGTTCGTGTGCGCTTGTGGACGTCAGGAGTATCAGGACTGGTCCCCCCGTGCAGAACAGTCGCGTTTGCGGGCTCCATTTCGAGGCGCATATTGCTTTACCACACAGGCGCCGGACTTGGCGTACATGGGTCTTCCGACTCCACCCTGTGCATCGCTCACGTCTGGTGCTCTGGTGTTACCTAGCTTTCTTCGGCACCAAGAACTTGAAGGGCATCACAATGTTATCAAGTGATTCAATCGGATATTGAACGTAGAAAAACAGAACGTACTTTGGCTAAATGAATTGCCCTGCAGAACATTCGTGCACGAATGTGTCGGGTCTTACCATAGTACATTGCCGACGCGAGGTTCATCGTGGTCGTCGTCGCTGGTATCGCTGCCGCTTCCCGACGAAGCACTCCTCGCCAGCGGGTCAAACCTGAAGTGATTCGCCCCGTCGTAAATTCCTTCCATCCCCGTCGCAAGAAAATCGTCGCCATCAGACGACGATGAGCCCGACGACGACATCACGCAGCATAAGCGAATGCAAGCAGACGATGCAGACCGCGCGGAAGTGCGTCACTGTTCTGGGTGCTCCGTGACCGAGCGTTTCACTCGCTAGGTGGTGATAGTTGCACCCGGCGGCTTGTCGTTTTTGGAGCTCTGTCAAACCGAAACTGAGGCTGTGTCGGTAATGAGGAGCTTGTAATTAATTATCTGTCGCGCGCTGCAGCAAACGATGTGCCGTGTTATGACTAACAGGCCCCCAGCAACACATTGCAGCAAAAAAACGCGGGGCGAAAATTTTTGTGTCAGGACTCCTTTAAAGGGCAAAATACCTTTTACATAACTGCGTCGACGACTGTAATCATCATCCTGATTTAAGTTTCATAACGTGATTCGCATTAAATGAAAAGTCTCTACAGCTTCGAAAATGTGTCAGCCTACTCACTCAGTGCAATTAACGAACACGTAGACCGACTCCCCGTTTTTGTGGCTTCGCCACCCGTCCCCACTAGGTGGCGCTCATCGACACACAAAGCTTCGACAAACTGGCTTCCCTCCAGGGCGATCGCTTCGTTCCTTCTCGTGTGTCCATTCGGCGAAGCGCGAGCACACGGACCATAATGGCGCCAATTACCATCTCGCTCATTCGCGCCGCAGGTCACGCATTGAGGACGACCGCTTCCCTCGCCCACTTCGCGCGTGCGCACCAAAACTGGCGCCACCTGCCTTCACCCTCAACAACGTGACGTCACGTTTTGTTGCTAAACAGCATTTAAGCACGCGTACTGCATGCGTTGAAAAACGTGTGTACAGAATGAATAATGAAATTGGATACGCTGCACTTTGAGTGGATGCAGTTTGTTTACACGAAGCTACCGCTCTATGCTAAGGGAAGTTGTTTGCGGATATCGGAGGCGCTGCGCCATGCTCCCGGCCGGGCTGCAGAAATTAGGCACCTTTTCCTTCTTCGAACCACAACCACCACCATATCGGATCGTAGCAGGCGGCCGAGCCTGCAAGGCCACAAGGTGCAGTGGCCCTTACACCATGAATTACGGGCGCTTGGGTGTCGACAGATGACCGTGGGCCTACAAGTGCTCGGCTTCGGTGAAAACGACGAACACTAGACGCCCAGGGCCAAGTTCTCAGAGCTTTCAGTTCGCAGTTCGTGAGACAAACTTCCATCTCACACTTACAAAGTGAAAGAACTGTGAATTGAGCCCCTGCTTTGGATGTGCTATGGACCATGACCATTCCGGCTAAACTTTGCTTTTAAAAACGCGATGATTAACCTTCGACATTTTCGGCGTCAGCATGAGTGATGCAAAAAAAGTATTGCGTATTATGACGCCTCCGTATGACGTCATAATGACTTCACTTATCGCCAAGCTTTGTGACGTCATCTTGCAATGCCGACGATCACGGAGGCAATGCAAAACCGCGTCAGGCGAAGAAAGATTTCGCAGAGAGGAGGAGAGTCTTTTTTTTCTTCTCGACTGAGATGAAAAAACAAGTCTTTTTTCTTCTCGACTGAGATGAAAAAAAGAAGATGGCCTTCACCTTGGGGTCGTGTTAGACATAGAGTTTCCTAAAATTAACTAGAGGGGACTCTGGCGCTGCCATCGTTCAGTCGCCATGGGAATGATGGGGTAGTAGACAAATTTGCCTATCTAGTCTTCGTGCTTGCGGCTTCGAACGCACTTGTGGCTTTGTTTATTGCTCTGTTTTGGTTTTGTTTCGAATAAAAGAACGGACCGCTTGTGAACTTCATGAGCCGATTTGAATTGGTGAGCCTGATAAGGTCAAGGTGGTGAAGCGTAACTGCTAAACCTTTGCTGAGCTTCGTCTTGCGGCAAAGCGGAATTCAGGCCACACGGAGCCAAACGGAGCCAAAAGAACGAAGACTAGGCAAGACTAGGCAAATTTGTGTACTACCCATCATTCCCTTGCTAGGCTGAAGCGCCGTGCGTTGCAGCTCCCATAGACACTAGCGCCAGAGTTATCTCTAGTGTAGTTATAGGAAACTCTGTGGTGTTAGACGAATGCATAAGGAACCTTGTCAGTACTTCTTAAAACAACTTGGACGGAAGCTACAGCTACACCTGAAAGGACTACAACCTTCGAATGACGAACAAGCATGCAGAGTTTTGAAATTGACTGTGTCTGATGTGTAAAGTGACAACGCTGTCTAAATGTTTGTCTTGCAGAGGGCTCGCACGAATTGCTGCTAGAAGCCCTTATTTAGCTTGCATTTGTTATTCATATCTCTTGAGTCAAATCCTCCCGAATAAATCCTCTAGCATTGTCTTTCTTTGTCAGGTTACTTAGCGCGCTCCTCAGAATGGGCATCCAAAATGAACACCAACAAGCTCTATCGTGAACACTTGTTCATCTTTCAATAAGTGACCTACTATCATAAAACTATAGAAATCAATGTTATAATTTGCATGGGTCTTAACTCTTTTAGTATTTCATTAAGGATTTATGCGGGCGAGGTGCTTAAAAGTTCAGCTATACGGAAGAACTCAAAAAACGCACGTTTTAAGAATACGCGCCATCACCGTCGATTATGTATAGCGTTAAAAGAATCCTTCACAGAGTGGCGACATTTGTTACCGCACGATAACAACAAGGCACAGTATTATACCCCTGCGACGTCCTTCCATATCCGTTCCGCCCATCTATCCTTTCCATACGAGACGTGGACAGCCGCTCGTATGATCGCTCGGGTATAATGCATTTCTCAAGCGATGCCCTCCCTAGCGCCTCGAAACCCCATTAGCCAAACTGCCAGTCGGCAAAGAAAGAAAGAAAAGGAAAAAAGGAACTCCGAAAACAACCATACTGTACTCTAGAGAAAAGCAAGAATGCCAGCCATCTTGAGCGGCGGTACGGCGTTGCGAAAAGCGTATACGGACTCTCAGCCGGGCTCTTAGCACCCGCCCTCGCTTCAAATGAGGTCCGGCACCTCTTCTTCTTCTTCTTCTTCCAACAAAGGTGCGCGGCCCCCCACTGGAAACCCAAGCGCAACAAAAGGAAAAAATACGGGAGAGGGAAAATAAGGTGCGGGCGCAGGCGAGACGCCTCGCTGACCCAGATACGAGACGGCGGCGAGATGAGGCTGGGATCGCTCTCCTCGAGCACGCGACGGATCCGAGAGCCTCCACGGACGTATAGCGGAGGCGACGATAGCGCCGCTGGTGTGTAGAGCTGCTAGACGACGCTCCCACGACCTTCGGGTCTGCCGAGCGAGAGCCCGCCGATGACCTCCCCCCCCCACCTTTATTTTATATCTTGTTCGTTTCGTAGGCATAACCCACGTTCGCTCTTTCCCAAGCTTTCTCCATCGGAAACCAAAACCTCCCATCCCTGGCGAGTCATGGAGGAATGAAAAATGCAATAGTAGCTGGAAGCCACGCGGCCGCGGTGGATGGAACATATGCTCGTTACACGAGAGAAAAAAATAATAATAAAAAAGGCTCGCCGCGCCGGACGAATCACACGCAACGAGCGAAAGGCGCCGCGTCAGGGCGATGCGCACTTCGAGAGAGGAGAGGAACTCCTCGCGCGGTGGTAATTGTTCGCGCATGGCTGAACACGGCTGAATCGGCGGGCACGTACTGGCTACGGTCCCCTTTAGCAGGGCCGGAACGAGAATAGGTTGATGTCTGAAACACGGCATCCATGACGTCTATTTTGCCTTCAGAATTGAATCCGGAGCATGCAGTACTCAAAAGCACACGACCTTCGATAGTTGCGGCCCCCAATCGGGGATAACTGTCCCGTTGGCCGTATGAGTTCGAACACAACCTATAGACCAGGTGGTGAGTCTACGTGTCACTTGACATGGGCATGTCAAGTTCCTGCCCATGTCCATGTCACTTGGCATGGGCATGTCAACGTTCATGCCCATGTCACATGTCCATGTCACTTGACATGGGCATCTCACGTTCCTGCCCATGTCACATGTCCATGTCACTTGGCATGGACATGTCAACGTTCCTGCCCATGTCACATGTCCATGTCACTTGGCATGGGCATGTCAACGTTCCTGCCCATGTCCCAATTCCATGTCACTTGGCATGGACATGTCAAAGTTCCTGCCCATGTCACATGTCCATGTCACTTGGCATGGGCATCTCACGTTCCTGCCCATGTCACATGTCCATGTCACTTGGCATGGACATGTCAACGTTCCTGCCCATGTCACATGTCCATGTCACTTGGCATGGGCATGTCAACGTTCCTGCCCATGTCCCAATTCCATGTCACTTGGCATGGACATGTCAAAGTTCCTGCCCATGTCACATGTCCATGTCACTTGGCATGGGCATCTCACGTTCCTGCCCATGTCACATGTCCATGTCACTTGGCATGGACATGTCAACGTTCCTGCCCATGTCACATGTCCATGTCACTTGGCATGGGCATGTCAACGTTCCTGCCCATGTCCCAATTCCATGTCACTTGGCATGGGACATGTCAAAGTTCCTGCCCATGTCACATGTCCATGTCACTTGGCATGGGCATGTCCATGTCACTTGACATGGATATGTCAACGTTCCTGCCCATGTCACATGTCCATGTCACTTGGCATGGGCATGTCAACGTTCCTGCCCATGTCACATGTCCATGTCACTTGGCATGGGCATGTCAACGTTCCTGCCCATGTCACATGTCCATGTCACTTGGCTTGGGCATGTCAACGTTCCTGCACATGTCCATGTCACTTGGCATGGGCATGTCAACGTTCCTGCCCTTGTCCCAATTCCATGTCACGTTCCTGCCCATGTCACATGTCCATGTCACTTGGCATGGGCATGTCAACGTTCCTGCCCATGTGCCCAATTCCATGTCACTTGACATGGGCATGTCACGTTCCTGCCCATGTCACTTGACATGGGCATGTCAACGTTCCTGCCCATGTCACTTGACCTGGCCAGGGAGACTACGTGCGACGCCATATGACCACCGTACGATTTGAATGAGAAGGAACAGTTGTGCCTGGCATTACGTAAGTATCACCATCTAGTTAGTGTCAGTGGTTGGCCCGTGTCGCTGGGAGGGCAGTAACCTGCTCCGCATCGCACCGCCGTTCCCACTGTTTCGCCAGTGTCACTAATGTCACAGCCGGGGTCGACAGGCGACATAACCATGACGTCACACGTGACGTTTCTGCTCAGGTCACCTGACCCCGGTCTATTGAGGTCCAAATAGTAGACTCTCCCAATTCCAGGGGCCAACTTCGCGAAGATCTGCGTCAATTTTGGTTCAAGGTCCTATATCACAAAGCTCGCTCATAGGGTAGCATTACGCAGGTGTAAGTTGCAACCAATCTGCAACTTCCACCCGTCAATCTACAACTGAACATACTATTAGAGAAGCCAGTGATAAAGTCTACGACAAAGCTAACGATAAAGTCATTGGTGAAGGTCACTGTTAAAGAGAATTCACGAAAGAAACGCTTTGTAATGCGGATCCCAAATTCCCCTACTCTCTCAGCCGCGTTTAGAGCAAGCACGGGCAACTGGAACAATTTTGAGCCTAGTTATCGCCCGTCGGCGCAGCCATTGCTGGAACTGTGGGTGTTTAGTTACGCCACAGCTGATGTCAAGCGAACACCGGCGGCAAGGATGCAATGAGAACAAGCCGGACGCTGTCGCGCGGTCGTTCGTTCTGCCTGACGCGCAGACCCCCGGCCACAGATGGTTGCCCCCTACAGTAGACTACTGTATGAGGGGCATGGGGCAGGCTTGGCGTCCCCTTCAGATGATTACGGAGGCCGGCCGCCAGGGTTGCCGTAGGGTGGACATGAAAAGGCGCCAGAACTCACGCCAGTAGTAGCCAAAGTAGCCATGTCATTTGATATTATCGCCGAATTTCTGGCCAAATAGAACCGAAGCGGTATTATAAACAGAGTCTTTACTATTGATGGAACAAGTCATTTTGAATAAGTAAAACCAGAAGTTAAAAAAGAGCCATGGCGCCAACTGGAAATTTTCGTCGCCAAAGGGTCCAAAAGTAGCCAATTTGGCGCAAAGTAGCCACCAACGGCAACCCTTGCCGGCCGCCCCCCCACCACTGATCGGCTTGAGAAATTGGTAGCACTACCATCGTGGCCGTTCAACGAAATAGCAAAAGGCCGAATGGCGACGTGTTGGGTGACTCCGCTATAAAAGACAGCGAAGCGGCAACAGTCGAAACCAAAGGCAATGTGACCTCAATTCCTCTCTCCTTTTATAAAGGCTTAATTGATGCACCCCCACTAACTGGCTCATCAACACTGACTTGCTCTTAAAAAGTTCATTCTTGTCATGTTGACAGCGGTTCATACTGACAGTTGAATGCGAAGCCCTGCTGCGTCGTTCCCCTATGAATCATCTGGCCAGATACGATATTGATGCTCGACCACATCTCTGACATTCGCGCGACTTATCGCAACGACTTTTCACTTGCTTCGCCTTGGGAAGCTAGGGCTGAGAGTTAGTCGCCAAGAATATATACTCAGGAAATGCCAAGTGCTAAAGAGCATCCTGAATGAACCTTTCTTTGTTTGGTTCCGTGTACTGCATAGCCGGGGAAAGGGGGGTTCACCCCCCCCCGAAAAAAAGTTAGGTTTTCGCATATGTACACACACACGCACGCACACGCACGCACGCACGCACTGACGAAGATATGAAGGGCGGTTGAAGTATCTCTGGCTTGGCAATTGGTTGTGTGACTTACTGTAAAGCATCGAGCAGCAGGGCGTACCTCTTGGAATCCTATAGAACTATAATTTGGCAAGACGTGAAGTCATACGGTTTCTAAAAGCTGAATAAGGTATCAATTTCGGGGAGCTCAGCTCAGGACCTGCACTGACAAAGGTTGCACGAATCCTTGCATGGCACGTCGTCCACTCCTGCGTCGGTGCCCAAGGCAACTCCGAGACCATTAAGAAGTCATCATTAGAGGCCGGATTTTTAGGCACTAAAAATCGTGTTTTAGGCGCCAAAAATAGGCAGGAAAAACACAGTTTTAGGCCCCCCAAAATCGTAAATATAGGCACAATAAATTTTTACAAAAACTCAAATTTTTGAATAAGGACGTGCGCGACCTGGTCTACGTCAGGAAACAAACAAATGTTATATTTTATGATTGTACAAATGCGTTAATGATTTAACATCGCCATGCAATGGTCCCTTTTCGGGCATGGTTTCCAGAGCACGGTCTCTCCTTTTATTGTCCAGATTGGTAAATTAAGTGTCCACCATCGAATAAACACACTCCTGGGTCTGCTTCTTTTCCTCATGGCTGGGAAGGGCAGCACAGGATTCAATAGCCAGACCGCTAAAAGGCCAGAAGGGTCTGTTAGCCTCGTATTGGCCGGGTCTAATGGCGCAGGGTCAATTTCTCCTCTTTGTGTGAACACCATAAAGGGCCCCCTTACCAGGTTTGAGCGTTTCGAGCTAGAAGTCTAATGCATGCACTGCGCTAACGATCACGTCTGCCAAGATTTGCAACGCTACGCCCCGCGGAAAGAGGTGAAATGTCAGACTGAATGCCTCGTGCCCTTTATCTCACGGGAGCGCGCACCAATGTGGTGGAGGTGAAGTTCAACAAGGAATGGTCCTGTGTATGTCACAGTATAGCACATGAAACTGCGAGAATTATTCGAGGCTACATGTGTAATGTGTGCAATCTGTTGCTTGAATAGAAGAATGAAAGTTAATGGAAATATGAAAACATACAAACGGAATGTCTGCGCGTTTTTCTTTAGTTTTTTCTTCGAAGCGAGAGCGATGCGAGACTTAGCTGCCTATATTTCTTTTGTGTTCGTGTTCTCGCCGTTCCCGCGTCGTGCCGGTGCCAGCACTGACAACGCTTAGCATGTTTTTCGTGCATCGTCCCTTACAGCAGTTCCAGCTGTGCGACGCGCTGTGTCGTGGTAAGAATACAGGATCCATGCCAGCCTCTCCAAACGTAGAGACGGATCCATCCCAGAGAAACAGGCAGTACACTATAGAGCGAACGCCGAAACGACACAACACCGCTTGTGCGCACGACCTGGCTTGGGCATGTCATGTGCACATAGTGTAATCTTGCGTGCGCATGGCGTGTTGATGCGTCAACGTCGTGTGATCTTCCGGCTCCGAGTTTCACTCATACCGAAGAGGGCAGGGAAGGAATTCGGCTTGCGAGTGGCAAAGGTTTCAAGCTCACCTACCGGCGTCATGCTTTCGCGGCTCGTAATGAACAAATTAAAAAGTTCTTGTGGTACAAAGCTCTTCATTGGGCACGCGAACACTTCCAGTATGTGACTAAAATTTCTCATGTGACCTGGTGAAGTGCCCTTTAAGAGTAAATTACAAATGAAACAAAAACCATGTGCACATCTGATTTTTTTTACCTACTTTGTACTTTCCCCTGACGGCACTCCATGGTTTCGCATTCGCTCTCCATATTCCTGCTGCTGCGCGCAGGCACCTCCTGTTTTCTGCCCCCCACGACGCCCACGTCTTCAAGGAGGTGCTTCAGTTCCATGGGAACACTGGACTGGAAAACCGGCGGTAAAAGACGCCCGCCACGTCATCGGCCATCGACGCCACTCTCCTCTTTTTCCCCTCTCCTCTTAACGCCTTTATTTTCCTCTCCCCATTCCACTGTACACGCTGGAACGTGCCCCCCATTTAGGGTTGCAGAAATAGCGTCTTTTCCTCTCCCTTGCTCCAACCGCTCGCGCCATGTCAGTGCGGTGGGGTAAGGTGGCCGGCGCGTCCCATTTCACTGCTGCTACCGGTTGCTTCCCGGATTTTGTTGAACTAGGGAACTAGGTTGTTGCACCCCATCAAGTTCCAAAAGGTCAATTTTGCCCGGTAACATGAATTGCGGTCTCAAACTGTGCTCGAAAGCAAAATTTGAGGCTAAATAGCGTTCATATAGGCACCAATTTTGAAAATAGGCATTTATGGGCACTTATAGACATTTAGGCACAAACCCCAAAAATAGGCATTTATAGGCACTATAAAAAAACTATAAAAGCCCTCCTTGACCCCTAATTCATGCTCATATATCAAAGTGGCACGATAGGAACGCAAGGAAAAAAATAGGCATTTGCCTATAATCCGGTCTCTAGTCATCATCATGATCATCATCATCAGCCTGTCTACGCCCACTGCAGGGCAAAGGCCTCTCCCATGTTTCGCCAATCAACCCGGTCCTGTGCTTTCTGCTGCCACGTTATACCTGCAAACTTCTTAATCTCATCTACCCACCTAATTTTCTGTCTCCCCCCTCAAGCGTTTGCCATCTCTTGGAATCCAGTCAGTTACACTTAATGACCAGCGGTTATCCTGCCGACGTGCAACGTCGGCAGGATAATCATTAAAAAGTACGCTCACTCAATTTTCTCTGCAGCTGCTGTCAAGACAGCCGTATACCATATCGCATTAATGTTCAGCTGTCAGCGTTCTTTCGATTCTCATTTACAACCCCGACACGTGCCCCGTCGCAGTCGTCGGCAAGATTATATAGTTCGCTGCTCTTCTCGAAGCTGTAATGTATACAAAAACTCGTGCATCGAAAATTTTGCGACAAGTGCCACGATACCTGCGAGCTGTGTGTGTGCTGTGTGTAGGTGTATGAGTGTTTGTTATGTGTAGTGTGTAGCACGTGAGTATCGTTGCACATTAAGGGGCTGATCGCGTTGCTTCCACTGATTCTTGAATTCAGGGCAACTGCTCAGAAATCTCGTGAAGTTATGACAACGCTCTAGTCCGTAGATTCGTCGATACCTTCTAAAGCAGCAACCGGACCACTGCGACCAGCGTGTTGTCTCGTGGCCATTTGATTTGCCACATCATCGCCTCCTGACCTCACCATGCTAAAGCCTTACCGATAATTTTAGACCAATGTGTCGTAAACAGATCCCTTCCTCCCCGCGTTCGTGGTCGTGGCTTGTTTTATCATGCCAGGCCAATCTTATTCAAGTGCTCGTTCTGTCTTAGTCTGAAACTTTATACTGTCAAGAACGTGTGGACTGTCCGTCGTGCACGTCTTGTGGTTCCTGCGAGACACGTGAACGCACCATACTATAGTGTCCAAGATTTCTAACGCAGCGTACATCGCTAAAAGAATATGAACTGCTTGGTCCAAGCCGCACTGCCGCCAACGGTCGCCTATTTCCAGAGGATGTGCTTCCCGACGCGAATGCAGGCTTATCGTGCATGGCAAACTCTCCTTGACGAAGCCTCCTGCTTGTAAAGCTTTCTTTACCCCCCCCCCCCCCTCCCCATTCCTGATTCTGTCTGTGTTTCCTGTCATTTGGTTATTTCTTTGCTCCATACTTTTTTTTTTCTTCAGAAAGCCTCACCTTCTAAGTTTTACTCGCTCTTCTCGAAAGTGTATGCAGGTTGTGCCGCGCTCGTTGTGCCGCGCTCGCTGGCAGCATGTCAGTGGCGTAGCCAAGGGGGGGGTTGGGGGGGTTCAAACCCCCCCCCCCCGAAATTTTTCAGTTTTGCTTGCGTATATATGCACGCACACATACAAACGCACGCACGAACATACATAAAGTATGGTTGAACCCCCCCCCCCCCCTCCGAAAAAAATTTCTGGCTACGCTACTGCAGCATGTACTCCTACCATCCACATTTGTATCATAATATTTGTACGTGTTTATGTGCATGTTTTCATATTAAATAATACAACGTCTTTGAGAGTTGTTGGACGTGCTGCCTCAGTACTCAGTGGCATTTAGTGCAGCGTACGAAAAGCGGACCCCCCTCCCCCCCCCCCCCCCTCCTGCCCTGCTCTGTTGGTCAAGTCCAAAAGCAAACAAGCATTGCAACGCATGCAGGAAAGCGAAACGGTGGTTTGCTTCTCACATCGGGCTGCCTATGGTCCCCAGCTTTTCGGGGACCAAGGCGGGAAGCACTGAGTTCTTGCAATGCGACATCGGGGGACTTCGGCCGCCATTATCGAAGGAAACCTGCATGTACTACATAACCGTGTACTTTATAGAATGGCGGGAAAGGTCCTGAGTAAAGGATTGGTGGCAGACTTGGCGCTGTTCTCAGATTGGTAGCGCGGGGAGCGAGGTCGGCTTCTGCTCCCCCCTACCCCTTCCGCCTGCCTCTCCTGCGCGCTGCCTGTGCTCGCCACCAGAGATATATCGCAACAAGTTGGCGAGTTGGGCTACTTTGTATACGAATTATCTTTCAAAAATTAGGACGAAGTGCACCGAAGACGCGGACACGTAGAAGTGGGACAGAACTGTCCTGTCCACTTCCACTGTCCTCGTCTCCGGTGTGCTTTATTATAATTTTAGAGACGATAATCTTTCTTGGGATACATCATCGCAGAAATTTGGTCTGTCTGTCTTTCTGTTCGTCGGTCTGTCACACGATTCCACCACCCAGCCAAAGTTTAAGCACTTGCTGAACGCCCGGCCATCTTGAACTGGTGGCTGCTTTCATACTTCTGAACATTGTCGATTAAAAAGCAAATATTACGCATATCTGAGGCGCAACATCAATACGTAAGTATTAGGTGGTGTGTTCCTTTACTAGAAAATGCATAGACACGTAATTCTAAAGACCCTAGTGTTTATTAGGCTGCGCTGAAAATGCGACGCTGTGCGCGAAAAAGCCTGGCAGTGGCCCTGGGTTTTTGAACAAGCTCATGTCTCCCGATGCCACTGCCAGATGGCGTCCATATCTCACGCAGCGCCTCCTCTATTTTATCAATGCCAGCCAGATGCGGCCGATTCAACACCGAGGAGGCGCTGTCTGAGGCAAGGCAAAACATAGTAGTACGGCCGGCAGAAGACTATCGTCTTTCGACGACATTTGCAGCGAAGCACGCAGATACGCGGTTAATTTTTTTAAAGATGATCGCCACAGGAGTCGACATGGCACTACAATAACGCCAAGTATTGGACCTCTTTCGCCCCAGCTAAAAGATGTGTTCAGTGGCCACGGTTCAAGCGATTCGATGCTATACGTACTCGGGACGCCACGAGGGCATCGGCCGGCGCCTGCGAAAAGACTCGAGTGAACATCCGAGGACCTCACACGCTAAGGTATGTACGCAACTGCGGTTTGTCTATTGCGAGGCATGCCATGGCGTCAGCGCGGTGAGGCCCGTGACACCATCCGTTTTATGCATCGCGCATGCGCCGTGTGTTTTGGGTGACCCCGCCGCATGTGTCCGATTTTCCGCTTTCCCTTCCTTCTCATTTTTCTTTTTTTTCTCGCCCCGCAAGCGCAAGCTGAAATCGTCATGCGTGCACAACGAAGAAGCCTGCCACAGCGGCCACGACACGCACGAACTTCTTGTTTTCGGGCAAAAATGGCGCTAGGCCGTTTACGTGTCTATGGCCGCGGCACGACATTTTCTCTCCGCACAGCGTCAGAAAACGGCACCGAGAAATAAGATAGACGGAAAAGCAAAGGACGCATTAAAAGTGAAAGTTCATCAGACGCGAAAGCGAAAAGAGGTAGCGTGCAGGCGTTGTTCCGTTTTCCTCTGTAGCCATGTTTTCTTGCCTGTCTTTTTTTACTTCTGCTTGACGGTTAGCATGCAGACGACGGTATAGGCTTAGGGAAAGAAAACCAGACGAATTCGTGCGTAATAAACCGACGCAGGCATATGTGTCCGTACGGCATGTCGTCTTCCTCGTCTAAAAAATCTTCTAACGGCATACGCGGTTTTTTCCGGCAGGAAGCAAGCTTCCAGAAAGCGCATTTTTCTTCCGGCCAGTCTCTTTCCATGTGTGCGCCTTTCATTCTTTACTGCGCCGCGTTTCCGTTACCGCAACTGCAACAGCCGTGCTCGTTGTCGAAACGTGCTGTACTACAGGGCGTAAGGAAAAGTAGGGAAATAGCGCGCGGCTAGGCACCCTACAAGCGCAGCACGATTGAAGCCCAAGGTAATAGTGTAGTCTACACAGTAATAATGACCCGCCGTGGTGGTCTATAGTGGTTATGGTACTTGACTACTGACCCGAAGGTCGTCGGTAAGAATCCCGGCCGCGGCGGCCGCATTTTGGTGGAGGCGAAATGTCAGTGGCCCCTGTGCCTAGATTTAGCTGCACGCTAACGAATCCCAGATGGCCGTAATTTCCGGAGCCATCCACACTGCGTTTCTCATAATCACACCGTCGCTATGGAACGTAAAACCCCAAAAATAAAAAAAAAGGCGTACCACGCAGCGAAGGACGAACAGACTGTATACGCTTCTTTGCGTATATGCGACTTCTCTGTGTGGTGCTTACATTGCGGAAATTATTAATTTTTCTGTATGCATGTATTTAATTTATATGTTCCTTCCTTTTCAAATGCTTCCAGAGCCCTCGGGGTAGTTACGGAAAAGGGTGGTAAAACATCAAGAAGTCCAACAAAAAAGAAACATAATCAAGAACTTAACATTAATATACAATTGTACAATTTCAGATAATTACACTGGCCTACGTTGTTACCTTCCAAAAACAGGAAGAGCTTCGCCTTCTAGAGTAGAGCGTGATAGCGTAATCGGGCCCCGTTCGCACGGGGGGGCCCCACTGCCCCCCCCCGTGCGCACGGGGGAGGCAGTGGGGGCGGTCGCCCCCCCCTAGAAACATAAGAGGGGGGGCGCAATGCCAGCTCCGTACATTGACATCATTCGGGGGGGGGGGGGGGCGCAAACTGAGGCCCATACATTGGCATAATAGGGAGGGGGGGGGGGGTGCTGCGACGAACCCCCCCCCCCCCCTGAAGAGGAACCCTGCGCAAGCCTATGCGCATTGCCGTCTCATTCGCTTATTATGTGCACTCTTCGCTTCTCGGTGGACGCCTCAGCCGTTCCGCGAGGAAAGGAACTTCTATGCGCGTAACATTGGCCGTTTTAAACTCTCCTAGAACGCCTACTGCAAGCACAGTTGCGAGGTGCTCACTACGTCATAATTCATCATTTGAAAAGTAGCGAAGTACCCGTTAAGTGTCCTATAAAACAATGCCAGAACCTACGCAGATGCACATCCTTGTTGACGCTGTGGGTGATGATAGTGACCAATTATGCCTGAGCGCTTTGTAATGGGTAGATCTTTAAGCTACCCATTCAATGCACAACCCACATGGTGTGACGCCTTGTGCGATTGTATACGCTGCCGCCACGCAATAATTCATGCGTTAACGAGACTTCTGGCATCACGCCTGTAAAGGGCTTCATTTCCTTTGGAAAGGGACTTCCGAAAGGGACATTGTAAAGGGTCTTTGGAAGTCCCTTTGTAAAGGGAGTTCCGAAGCATTTCCATTCACTGGCTGGGCTTCGTGATAAAACACCCGACTGCCACGCAGAATGCCTGGTTTTGATTCCCGGTTCGAGCCCCTGATTTTTATTCTTCACACTCATCGCGATTTTTCGCTCATGGACACCAACGCCACCGACACGGACGCCGGCATCCACTGGTCTTGAAACTAAAAGTGTCTTGGGTGACAGCAGCTGTTCTGGGAATGTAGCTCCAGTCGTACTTGGACGGAAACAGCTGTTGTGTACGTAACTATGGTTGGACAAGATGGCGAACAGCTAAGCCTACAGTGCACGGTACCTTAGAAGCTATGGTGCCGAACTGCTAAGCCCGTGGGTTCGACTCCCTGCCACAACAACCGCATTTCGGTGAGGGCGAAACGAAAGAGCAGCCGCGTACCACGGATTTACGTGCACGAAAAAATCACAGATGCAGTGGTGTAAACCCTTAAAAATCACAAGGAGGGCCCGCGCCTTGTCATGGCGGCCATTTTGTTTTTATAGACGTACGTTTGTTCTTAATCCCACAAAAATTAATGCAGCGCTTTCAAGTAAAATAAGAAAATTCGCATGGTTTCACACCTCCCTTATTCACATTACGCTATACGAATATTCTTGGAAACCGGCTGTTGTGTTATTTTTCATTTATTTTTTTTTACGCGATCATATAACTATTCATCCAGATTAATTCTTTATTGTCAAGGACTTCCGCCAAATTAAGCACATAAATAAATAGCTGTAGATATTCATGATTCTTTAGGTACTTTGCATCTCAAAGACCATAATAATATACATTCCCGGCTCGTCACCTCGTAGCACTTCTGAAAGCTCGTGCTCTGCAGGTCCATTAGAAACGAAAGGTAGCTTTCACTTTGGTACTTCGTTCCATGCTCTTCGGAAGAGATTCAGATTTAAGAGTTGTCTTTACGGAGAATACGGTTTGCTTAACTGTGAAGCGATTCAAGTATGATATTTCCAAGACAAATCACAATCGCAATGGTGGGACACGTGCAAGCGGTGTCCGCCCCAGACTGAATTTGAATACTCCAAACCACCCCCTAGCTGGGCCACTGATATTTTAAGGCGCGAAAAAACACAATACACAAGAAAGGACACGCGACAGAGCGCCGTCTTGTGTACTGTCCTTTCTTGTGTATTGTGTTTTTTCGCGCCTTAAAATATCAAGTATGAACGTATACCAACTCGCCCAACAAAAAGTTCTCTTAGGCCACTGACCGAGGATGAGTGAAGAGAGTACTGTATAAAAACCAATGTTCATATTGCAGTGGCGTAGCCAAGGGGGGGGGGGGGGGTCAAACCCCCCCCGAAATTTTTCAGTTTTGCTTGCGTATATATACACGCCCACATACAAACGCACGCACGAACATACATAAAGTATGGTTGGACCCCCCCCCCCCCCCCCCCCGAAAAAAATTTCTGGCTACGCTCCTGTCATATTGATTTCTTCCTCCGTGATGGCGCATGCAACTGCGAGAATTTCGAGGCTTTTCGCTAAACACCCGCGCGAACGTTCGTTCCATTGTTCAAACCTCATCGAACCTTGATGCATATAGTATCCGTCCCTGAAACGGCTTTAATGCATTCAACTAGTCGACAAGGCCGAAACGTACGGTGTCTCTCTTTGCTTTTTTTTTTCTCTTCTTTTGTCCGCTGCAGACAATGAATCATATACATAACTGGCCGGTTGAGAACGGCGTGACCTCCTCGGCAGGCGACGCCACGAAAGGAGCGTTGCGTTGTTGCTGTTGTTTGTTGCGTTTTTTCGGCAACGCATATCATTACGCGAATGGCCGCGCCACGCGTCGAGGAAGCACTCGTAGAATCCTGTTTTGTTTTTGTTTTGTTTTTTTCGCAGGTGCTGAAAAGATAACGGGTATCACTGCTTTCATTATCAATCACGTCTTTTCGGTAAGCGACTCATTTGCAAGAGGTAATTGATGGCTAGTATATTCGTGCCCCACAGCAAACCTCGTTACAGCGAAGTCAACGGGACAACGAAAAGGTTTCAGTGACCACGCTTGAGGTGTGGGAAAGCGGTGGTAACGCAAACGTCACTTGCGACATCATCTCGACGTAGCGAAACTGATTCTGTTATACCTCTGGCGCTCATTGCTAACAAGCCCGTGTGAAAATGCATGATAAAAGAAAATGCAACACTGTTGTCATGCGCGGCGCTGGCTAACACTCCCAGGCTTGCATGCACAAGAACTCCGTTGAGTCATACTTTGTAAATATTAACTAACTCGTTTTTTCTCCCACCCCGCATGTAAAACCCTGTGTACAGTGTCCTTGAGGTATTTTCAATAAATAAATAATTAAATAAATAAATAAAATAACCGATAACGTAGACGAGAGGATGACCGCCGCCATAGCTCAGTTGATAAGAGCATCGGGCACGAAATCCGAAGCTTGCAGGTTCGGCCCCTTGCGAAGGCAAGTTGTCTTTTGACTTTACTTTCTTCGCATATATATGGTAACTACTACAATACAGTTAAATCAGTATACAATTAATTTCCCTTATGTCTTCATTGGCTTCATTATCTAATTGATTTTCATTAACACTTGTCATTCGTGACGTCGCAAAGCCCGGACGGGTCCGCGTGCCCAGGTCAAACCTGAATACGCTCTTGCTGTCTACTGTACAGAAGAGCATAAAAGTCAGTCAGTCAGTCAGTCAAGAACTTTATTTAAAGGTCCTGAGGAGCTTAAGCTGCCGGGCGATCCATGAGGGACACCCTTGCAGCCGCTACCGTAGGCGAACTTCAATTAGTCATATTTAATTCAAGGCTACTTTTATGCGTTGTGGCCGCATAAAAGTAGCCTTGAATTAAATATGACTAATTGAAGTTTCGTGGATAACGCTTACTTCTCGTTGCCTATATCTCATTGAACCATTCGTCTATGAGTACCTACACTCAAGACCATACCCGAACATTTTTGTTTGCAAAGCGACCAGGCAACGAAAGTCGTCAGTATTATGATGCCTCACGTGGGGTGTACTCGCTTGTAAGCAGTTTATTATTCTTTCATCAAGGTCAGCCCTCTTTTCAGCCAAACGCACAAGGGAGGAACTTCTAAATTTTGTTACAGACGGTGTCTCGCTTGAGGTGTGTACAGACGGGTCCACTGTTAAAGGGAACACTGCATGCAGGAAAAGTCCAGATTTCACTTTCTTTCAAAAACATAGTGGCTTATGTTTTCATGACACTGCTAGTGGTTGGTGTAGTTCTTAATCCTTTCGACATACTAGTGCAGCGTACGAACAATGTTTCCGCAACCATTTGCAGTTATAGAGCCAGGAATGTGAGAGGTGCGCATTCGGGTGTTCCCTTTAACAGTGGATCGTACTCTACAGTAGTTTGTTAAAGGGACACTAAAGAGGAAAACGATTTTTCTGTAATAAGTAAATTATCCTTTCTCAATTCCAAAAATCACCGCGCTGGCCGCGAGAAGGCGCTTGGTAAGCGAGAAAACGCTCAAAAAGAAAACGCGGGTGGCGACGCCACCTCGAAATTCCTGCACCAAACGCCGTGACGTCATAAATATTGACGGTGTTTTTACTAAGGCCTACGTAGCTCCTAATAGATAAAAATGAAGCACATTGTCTGCTGATGAGGCCAGAGACTTAACATACCACGTTTCGGGAAATTTCGTCGAGCTAATGTCGGCAAAATACGACAACTACTTTCAAATTCATGACGTCACGCGCGCAGATTTCAGCGCGAAATTTAAAACTGGTTCTCTGACATTGATTTTCTCCCCTAATAATGAACTTATGATGGTAAGATTAACGTCATTAGAGTTATAAGAGAAGACTTCATCAATCAAAGCCAACTCATTGTTTCGCTTTAGTGTTCCTGTGAATGTTCCGTATCTGTCATGCGCGGTGTATGCCACTTCACGGTTCATCGCATTCATATGAAGTATCATGATATATATATATATATATATATATATATATATATATATATATATATATATATATACATATATATATATATATATATATATATAGAGAGAGAGAGAGAGAGAGAGAGAGAGAGAGAGAGAGAATGTCTACCACTTTCTCTGTTCTGCCACGCAATAGCGGATTTGCATTAGTTTATTATTCACAATTCCGGTAGTACAAAGGCCAGTGCGACGAAGTTAAAGAGTACGCACGCGGACTTCCGAAAGCATGATGGCCAACGAACTTACGCCCCCGTATCAGCAGCAGCTGTATCTCCCTCACCGATCAGCGAAAGCGTCGTAAGAGAGCCGTACAAGTCCTCCTACGTGTGTGCACGCTCCGTACACACAAAGAGCCAGGCTTGCTTGATCACACAGCTCACGTAGTCGTACCTTCCCTCGGAGGTTCAAAAGAGGCGCGAGATAATTCCCCGCTCACTTTTCCGAAACTCGCGTGCCTTCGCACTGCCGTTCGTTCGGCGCGCGGTCAATCACGTCCGAACCTGGCGGTGCGAAAATACAGTAAACAAACAAACACTGCCTTGACAGAGAGAGATTCTGAGTTGGGGAGAGGGGAAGGATGGGGGGGAGTGACGCAGTAACTGTCTCTCAGGCGAGGACACCACTACCGCGACACTTACAGGAACGCGCAAGAAGGGAGAGAGTGTTTGAGAGAGGAGGAGGGTGGAAGAGGTGGGAGGAGGGGAGGGGGGAGTCCCCTGGTCAGGACGACATTTCGTTTCACGCTTCTTTGATTCAGCTCGCCGGTCGAGTCCAGCGAGAAACAGGCGGGGGTTCTGTGTATGCGCCAACTTACGTTGGGAAGAAACAAAAAAGAGGAGCAGAGTACAGAGTTTAGAAAAGAGTAAAAAAAAAGGGTAAGGAGTTTCGGAGCTTGGGCGGTACTTCCAGCGCGTCCGACAGCTTTTCGGAGCTCGCGACGGTCGCTGACTCCTCCGAATGGGACAAAAGCTTCGCCACACGACTCCGTCTTTAGCTTTGCTTGTTGTTGTTTATATACGCTCTGGCCATTCAGCCTCTCTGTCTTTTTAGCTTATGTTTTGGAGTATGTGGACGCTCAGAGCGCTTACATTCTCGAAAAATAAAAGAAAAACGAAAAAGCACCGGCCTGTTTCCGTCTACTTATGAGAATTTTTTTTTTTTTTCACAACCATTTGAGAGTAAAGTTTTCTTGTTGATTGATCCAAACTGTTACCGTCTCGCAAAAAAAAATTATTTAAGGAAGAAACTATTACCGTCTCGCAAAAAAAATGTATTTAAGAGAGAAAATGCACACGTACTGACAAGAAACACGCCAGCACTATCCGACTAGTCATGAGATTAACAACAATATTCCATGTACAAGTTTTCTACGCGTCTTCTAGTGTAATACCAACATTCGTCTAAAGAAAGAAACAAAGTATAAGTCGAGTAGTAATTGAGTTCAGCAGCAGCGGCGTGGGTTAATTGAGAAGAGCTACGCACACGAAAAAAATACGTAACGACCCTTCGTGCAATCTTCATCCGAATAACTGTAATCATCGCGAGGTTTCTTTGGCTTCATTAAGCTGCTCTAAAGGCGACAAATTTTCTCTCTGACTGCACCCTAAGTTGCTGCTAATACCAGCCCTCCTATTTCACAACACGCCAGACCACTTCACAATAGCGTACTTAGCACACGCCGTCCTTGACACTACACCACGGAGTGCTTTGCATTTTTTTGTTTCCGAGACGCGAAGCGCTGGCCAGCCGCTCGCTGTGCGGTCGGTAGCAAGTTTTTCGGGTGCGATCACACCGGATGCCTCCTGCGCTGGACGGTCTTACCTGAGATGCGAGTCGTCGCTTCCAGAGATGCTCTCTTTCACGGTGTTGATGTGTATTCCGATTGGCGACGATCGAGTGGTGAATAAGTGGGCGAAAGAATCCGTCACTGCTGCCGGTTCGGGCCACAAAAGTTCCACTGGCGGATCGCCTGGCACCCTCGGCAACCCACACACACACACAAGCACGCACGGCGGCAAGCCGCCCGCTTATGGACAACGCGTTGCCCGGCGCGCGCTTGTCAAACCACTCCGCCGCGCGCTCGCCCACTCGCCGAGGAGTTGCGGGGTTAGTGCGAAGAGGAGGCGACCGAGGGCGCTTTCGAACACCCCGGCTTCAGGCTGAAAGAATGCACTCTCGGGGGGCCTTTATCCTGTGTACGTCACGTTCCAGAAATGTTTGCTTGCTTTGTTCTTGTTTTGGGACGCGCTGTTTGTACATAAATAACAGCTTTATCTTACGTTTAGGCGCGCGTAGCAGGGTTATCCATGGGAAAGGGGGGGGGGGGGGGGTTCACCGCATCCTTCCTAAAAGATAACCCTGCTACGCACGCCTAAACGTAAGATAAAGCTGTTATTTATGTACAAACAGCGCGTCCCAACACCGCATCCCCCCACCCCCCGGCTGAAGTGAAAAAAAGCTAGGGACTTTAGTGGAATTCGAAAGAATTCAAGTCCCACAATGAATGCAGAAATGAAGATGAAACGATGACGTGCTGCTCACAAAGGCTTGCTATTGGTCCCCGGCTTTCTGGGGGTAAAAACGGGAAGTAAGCCGTTCTTTGAGTACAAAATCAGGTGCCCTTAGTGGCCATTATCATAAAAAAAATAAACTTGAGTAACCATAACTCTGAGCATTAAAAAATGACGTCAAAGCTCCTACTGAGTAAAGGTACGGATCCAAATTCGCACCCCCCTTTCGATTATTAGGGATGGCCTCCCCCCCCCCCCCCCCCCCCCCAAATCCTTGTTCGCACGCCTGTGGTTGACCCTATTTCAAAAGCTGTGAGAAAATTAAAGCTCCTGCGAAGCCATTGCATCGAGCTGGCGTTGTGAGAAGTACACACATTTACTAGCAGTTATTTTGCGAAATGCAACATATGACATTGGTTTTTAGCGCTCCGAAGAAGTTAGAGTTGTAACTATACAGAAGAAGCAGCCGCTGAATTGTTACAGCGTGACGCAACAGCGTCTATACTGAACTAATTTCTTGTGCACTGCTTATTCTTGTCGTTAAAATGATGGATATATTAGTTAAATGTGACCTAATTTACGGTACAGATATATTCAACATGTGAGCCGAGGTTGAGCAAGCACTATAGGTACAAAATACTGATTAGTATTTTGTGACCAAGCATGACTGCATAATTAAGATGACTCCAAAAGTTACCGGTACGTCTGAGCAGCCGTACGAACCATCATCGTGAATGAGCTGCACGAATGGTACCAGATCTACGGTAGGATCACACTGCATGCTGTGCTGGAATGCAAAATCAACTCTGCAGAAATTTGCAATGTGGAGGAATTGTACCATAAAAACGAAAATTTGTCTAAGTTGAGAAAAGCACGCAAAGGCTGGGGTTGTCTGTCGAGTTCGGCCAATTCCTCCATATTGCGTCTTCTTCTGTAATACTGACACTTTCAGCCAATCAGGGAGGTCGTACCAGACCTCTGAACCAGGATCTGAGTGGTAGTCTATTTCGACAATCAATATGACGGAATGTCCAAAATATACCCGTACGAAATCCAATCAAAGATGCAGGGACATAAATGCAGTCACCTGGTTAAGGTTCCAACTTTGTTGTAGAGCCAGCACAGTGATAAAGCTGCGCTGTATCTCGATCTGTTTATCTCCAGGAGCACTGTGAATCTGCGGACAATCGTACAAAGAAAATGGAGTAAATTAGTATCATGTTCATGCCCCCTACTGAATGTCTTTATTACTACCTGCACATAATACCCATCTTGTCCTACTATCCTTTCTTTCTTCCTGCGCAAAGCAGCTCGAACTTTCATGCGTCCGATTAACTGGCCGCAGTGCTGCCTTGCAATGAACTATGCGTGGTAGGCTGTGCGCCGCATTTACCTTGCATTTTTCTATCTCTGCCTTAGTGTCTTAAGTGCAAAAAATCGGGTTGTATTGATGTGCTTCGTTTACATCTGTACCTCGATGTCGTTGAGGAGCTTTTCCGTTTCTAAACGCAAAATGTTTAGATTTTTGCTACTTAAATTTGGCGCTTTTAGCACACCAGTAGACTGCAGCGCCTAGTGGTGGCGTCA
>JALIZH010012355.1:0-58888 GCA_030522465.1 Rhipicephalus appendiculatus | reverse complement strand
TGCGCTTACAGTTTTCAGTACGCAAGTGTGTCTTTCAGGCCTCTCATCTGCTGCTGTGTTAATTATGACACTTTTATTTGCTTCATTCATGTCGATATTGAGCTACCAACTCGCCCAGGCCACCACTTAATATATCGCCTTCCTCCTTTGACTGTCTCCGACTTAGTGGGCGTCCTTGTTTTTGCAGTGCACGTGTCTATTTGCCAGTAGCTCGCAGCCACATTTGCTAAGAGCTTGGGCTGTCTCCTGTTTTCAGTTGCCATCTTTGTATTTGAATCGTTTAAGTAGTAGTGACACGATTTCCGAGCTATCGCAAAACGGACATTATCGTTTCCTTGGCATGCAGTGTTAACACTCCTCCACACCGGAGTCAGACACCACGTATCAAAACCTTTTACTTTGATTTTAAAATTTTCGTTGCTGAGAATCTGGAAGCCAGCCCCAACGCAAGGGACGTTATCCCGAGTGAACACAGTTCCAGAACTCTGTGTCCTTCACATAGGTCGGCAAACTCACTCATGAGTAGACTCACTCAGACTGAGATCGAGCCGCGAGTCTGAGTTTGAGCGAGTCCGGGTGAGTAATATTTTAGTGAGTCCGAGTGAGTCCCGTTGAGAAAAGTTTTAGTGAGTCTGAGTCAAAGTGAGTCCGGTTGAGGAAAATGTTGGTGAGTCTGAGTCCAAGTGAGCCCAAAGCTCAAAATGTATTTCTTGAGTGAGCCTGAGTGAGCCTGAGTGAGCTCTACACTTTTTTGACCGATCTGCGGCTCTACTTACGCGACTTAGCTTTACTATCAGCCTTACGTAGGTTCACATTTATACTCGCACCGACTCACGTATACTTCAGAGCACCAGCGTTCATGCGCCAGCTCAATATTAATTGATCAGAGTCGTGAGTTTCGGAGGAGCAGGGGAATGCCATGACCTCCCCCCCTAAAAAAAACTCTTTCCCGGGAATTTTTGATAAAAATATCTCATGTGAGTTGCCTCTTTCTAAACAAAAGTCGTCACTAGATTGCAACCACTGAGTACAGCACCGATCATGCGAGATATTGGTGTTAAAGAGCATTTACACCAAGTTCGAAGAAGCTATTGAATTCATGAGTCGGCTCACTCAGACTCAGATAGAGCCGTGAGTCTGAGTCTGAGTGAATCCTGCTGGGAAAAATTTTTCGTGAGTGAGCCCGAGTGAGTCCAGCTGGTAAAAATTTAATGAATCTGAGTGCGAGTGAGTCCGAAGGGCAAAACATTTCATGAGTGAGTCTGAGTGAGCTCCACATGTTTTGCCGGCATATGGTCCTGGATGCAGCCTAAATCGCAGAAATCAGTCGGGGTCCCTGGACGACAATTCACTCATCATTGTTTACGTGAATGACGAGAAGATGAAAAGTCTGCCGCTAGTACGTCGCGATTTGCTCTCTGCCTCTGATTACACGTCACTGAGAAGCTGGCCCCTTGAAGTTAAAACAAAAAAAAATGTTTTTTTAAGGTAGCGCTAATAAAAATATATTCAATTCATTTCCAGGTATCACAATACTCTTTTTAGGGTTCTCGACACCAGTGTTCTTATTTAAAGCAACAATCCGAAAATATTTAAAATTTGTATCAGTACTCCTTTGATGCCAGTGCTTCGCAGCGTTGTGGCATGATGTGTTCGTTTAGAAATCATGTAGCTATCCTAAGAAATAATACGATGTACCTTTTTTGGTCAGCAATTTGTGCATTTTTTATGCCTCGTTAGGTCTATTTATATCTATATCGTAGATAATCAAGCTATACAAATTGATCTCCTTGGGGAAGGGCTTGAACAGCCAGACTTAGTTGCACAGATCATCTTTTTGCATTTCTGCACCTTTGTGGTGTGCCACATAGAATACAGTAGAATTGAATATTTCTAAATAGTTTGACGTATGGTTTTGGCGCTTTGTTTACTGGAGTCTTAGCCAAAGTGCACCAATACACGCACACAAAAAACCTTCATTTACGGTGATACAGCACAGTTGATAATGCTGTATGCATAGTTTGCCGCTAAAGAACAAGCACACGAAAGAAGATGAGGAGGACACCACTGGCGGCTGTGGATGAAAGAAAGCAGGCCTAACAGCACTCGTATGTGCATGTTGCGTCATTGTGAATGTAAACAAGCTGACCCAACTAATAAGCCTTCCATGCACATATTCCTGTTGTTAGCCCCTTCCACAATAAGTTCTGTATTTTTCTTTGAACGTGGGAGCGTTGACTGACATTCCCACGTTTAAATGCACATATATACCCTACAAAGTGGACGGGATGATGACCGCCACCGTAGTTCAGTGGTAGAGCATCGGACGCGTTATTCGAAGGTCGCAGGTTCGGTCCCTGCCTGTGGCAAGTTATCTTTTCGTCCACTTTGCTTTCTTCACATTTACATTACAATTACTTCTAATAACATACCCTATAATTTCCTTGGCATCAATGTCTGTTAGTTCTAATTAATATTGTGTTTAACAAAGCAAACGAGCCCTTAAGTTTACACTTCTTTCCATCATTCATAGCGAGGGTCTCGTTCTGGTAGACTTGATGCCTTGAGGTAGTATGCGAGGGATAATTAGTCAGCTTCCAGCTCGTAATAAGATTACATGCTACGTGACGCCAACAGGCAAAAAAGAGTGTTCCGCACTCGCCGTAATGGCTACAGGCGGCACAGACTGATGCTCCCACGATTAAATGCACATATATACCCTACAAAGTGGACGGGGGGATGACCGCCACCGTAGCTCAGTGGTAGAGCATCGGACGCGTATTCGAAGGTCGCAGGTTTGGTCCCTGCCGGTGGCAAGTTATCTTTTCGTCCACTTTGCTTTCTTCACATTTACATTACATTTACTTCTAATAACATCCCCTATAATTTCCTTGGCAACAATGTCTGTTAGTTCTAATTAATATTGTCCGTTACGTGGATATTTTCAGGAATTGACAAAAATATAGTATTTTATCTGCCAAAGGCACTGCATCGAAACAGCTGCTCATGAATGCACTCGAAGCAGAATAAAATTAGCATGTCTTATAGATTTTTGACAACAGTGAGCCTCATTTGTGGCCTTGTAAGTGAAGTGATCGTTTTTTGACCAATAAGCAACCTGTGAAAGACTGATTGTAAAATGATCCAGTGTACCTTATTTATGTAACTGGAGTAGAAGTCTACAGGTGAGCTTCAACAAATACATTTGATAGAATGCGTTTAGCGGTGAGCCCGTAACACGTTTATTAGAGAACTGGCAGAGGTAGAGCGACCAGATGTCAAGCGGAGCAAGCGCGAGCATAAACAACAGTCCTCGTTCTCTTCTTTCGCCGGCGCTCCTGCCTGCGCCATATATCCATGCTACAAATCACTCCCCCGCAGAAAAGGAGCCATCCTGGCGACCTATGGAACGGGTACGACGTGTGGGTCGTAGTGCGGCTTCAATCGATCCACATGAACAGTCTCGCGGTCGCGACGGCGTCGGTCCGTCGATGGTTGAACTGGCTCAACAATGTAGTTGACCGGGGAGGCTTGACGTAGGACTCGGTAGGGGCCTTCGTATTTCGGCAGTAGCTTTGTGGAAAGGCCAGGAGCAGATGAGGGAACGCGAAGCCATACCAACGTTCCAGGCGAATACGAGTGGTGAGGCAGGTTTTCATCGTGAAGGTCCTTCCTGGCGTGCTTGATCTTGCGCGGTGAAGGAACGTGCGAGTTGCCTGCATTCCTCGGCATAAGTCGCGACTTCAGATAGAGTTGTGGATTCTGAAGCGTCCGGGTGATACAAAAGGATGGTGTCCATGAATGAGGAAGGTTCGCGTCCGTAGAGCAGGAAAAACGGAGCGAATCTTGTCTAGACTGAGTGGCGCTATTGTAAGCGTAAGTAACAAAGGGTTGTATGCGGTCCCAGTTGGTGTGGTCAGCGGAGACGTACATGGACAGCATGTCACCCAGAGCGCGGTTAAAGCGCTCTGTCATCCCGTTGGTTTGCGGATGGTACGCGCTGGTTGTCCGATGCACAACATTGCATTCACGAAGAAGGGCTTGTACGGCTTCGGAGAGGAACGTACGTCCGCGGTCGCTGAGTAGCTCACGAGGCGCGCCGTGGCGAAGAACAAGTTTGTGAAGGAAAAATAAGCCAACTTCACGTGATGTGGCCTCTGGCAGCGCGGCAGTTTCAGCATAGCGTGTCAGGTGATCAATGGCGACAATCACCCAGCGGTTTCCGTCAGGTGTGTAGGGAAGGGGACCGTACAAGTCTATTCCGATGCGGTCGAAAGGCCGGGAGGGGCAAGGCAACGGCTGTAGTGGTCCATCGACCATGTGCGGCGGGCTCTTCCGGAGTTGACATTTGGGACACGAGCGTACGTACTGTCGGACAAAGCGGTACATTCCACGCCAGTAATACCGCAGCCGGAGGCATGCATACGTTTTTATTACACCGGCGTGGCCGCATTGGGGATCCGCGTGAAAGGAGGCGCAGATATCGGCACGTAGGGGGCGAGGAATCACCAGCAACCATTTGCGGCCGTCACAAAGGTAGTTGCGACGGTACACGAGTCCATCGCGGATGGTGAAATGTCGAGCTGTGCGTCGCAGTGAACGAGGGGTGGTACGTGGGGACGGCTGAGACAGGAACTCCATTATAGAGAGTATCCAAGCGTCTTGGCGCTGCTCAGAAGGCATGTCAGTGCATGCAAGCGCCGCAGCATCGTAGCTGGAAACAGACGCAGTTCCATAATCATGGGGAAGTGGAGAGCGGGAAAGAGCGTCGGCATCTGAATGTCTGCGGCCGGATCTGTAGGCCACACGGATATCACCGCACCCACAAGACATAATATAGGAATTGTATAGGACAAATATGGATCCACATAGGACCGATGCAGGACCTACATGGTGGTATATAGGACCTAGATAGGACCTGTACAGGACTTACATAGGACCTACATAGCGGTATACAGGACCTAGATAGGACCTGTACAGGACTCACATAGGACCTATGTAGGAATTGTGGGGTTAGTATGGGGGTCTCCCATCAAGCATAATATAGGACGTAATCAGGCTGAATGGGTGCCCTATGTAGGACCTGCGTGGTTGGTCTATGGCACCCACAAGTCAATACAGGATATTAATAAGGACTTATTAGACCGAATATATAGAGCACGTTTCACATTTTTTTGGCATTGAAGGGCATAAAAAACCAAAAGTTTTTCAAAAGCTCAATTAGATGGCTGTATACCTTTTCATGAAATAACCAATTTTAATTAGTATATATCATGAATGCAAGTATATACTAAAGTATATTACATAAGTATATCAGATGATTACCAAAGTATTTCAATTTCACTTGTAATCAGCTTAGTTGCACACAACATTTGTACATTTGGCACAATTTATGCTATCTCTGCAAACCGATATTTTTTTTCATTTCTAATGTTAAAGAGTGAGTATGTGGCTGTATCAGGCATGATGGTCACTTATAGTATAATATCCATGTGAAGGGTTTCCGGATTATTAAGATAGGTTTGAGCTTGCTCCTGCCTTGTAATACCTTAGTATTAGTGTCAGGGTCCAATTTAGGTATGTCCTTGCCATTCATCACATTTCTTGATATCTCAGCCATTCCCATGACATTTTAACAGGTTTAGGTATTCAAGCACTTTGTAAACAAAATTTTCAGTCCTTCTAGCAAGTAACTTCCCATTACATGAACCACACACAAAAAAAAGATTAAAGACAAAACCAGATTTGTGGAATAAAAACAGGTTTGTTTGGACAATTGTGCATAAGTTCGATTCAGGAGTCATACTTCTACAGATTAAAACTAGTACACAAAGCCCAATAAAAAAAGTTTCGCGCTACTGGTGTTCTTCAAATAAAAGTACCTCGAATTTTCAGTTGAAATTTCCACGCAATGCTTCACATGGCTCATCCGAACATTTGCGTGGCACAAGCTTGCTCGTTCGTGTTCAGTACTTGGCTTTGTTTATCTCTCAGAAGTTGGCACAAGAGCACATAATTCTCAATGTTTTGTTTCATGTACTTCCATCTGAACCTTTGAAAGCATGTGTTGTACGTATGCGTGAAATCGTCACCACCAGGCAACTACGTGTCACGGTACTCGTGTCGGTGAAACAAGAGTGGCCCAAACTTTCATCTCAAGTTAACACGTAATGCTTCAAATGGCTCATCTGAACATCTGGATGCCACGAACTTGCTCGTTTGTGATCAATACTTGGCATTGTTTATCGCTCAGCAGTTGCACACGAGCACATAATTCTCAATGTTTTGATTCAGGTGCTTCCATCTGAACCTTTGGAAGCATCTTGTTGTACGTATGCGTGAAACCGACACCACCAGACAACCATGTGTCATGGTCGTCGTGTCCTTGAAAGAGGAGTAGCTTGAATTTTGATCTCAAGTTAACACGTAATGCTTCAAATGGCTCATCCGAACATTTGGTTGGCACATGCTTGGTCGTTCGTGAACGATACTTGGCGTTGGTTATCGCTCAAGTTCCTCAAGAGCACATAATTCTCAATGTTTTGTTTCATCGCTTCCATCTCAAGCTTCAAAAGCATCTTGTACGTTTGTGTGAAACCGTCACCACCAGACAACTACGTGTCACGGTACTCATGTCGGTGAATCAAGAATGGCTTAAACTTTCATCTCGAGTTAACACGTAATGCTTCAAATGGCTCATCTGAACATCTGGATGCCACGAACTTGCTCGTTTGTGATCAATACTTGGCATTGTTTATCGCTCAGAAGTTGCACACGAGCACATAATTCTCAATGTTTTGATTCAGGTGCTTCCATCTGAACCTTTGAAAGCATCTTGTTCTACGTATGCGTGAAACCGACTCCACCAGACAACCATGTGTCATGGTAGTCGTGTTCTTGAAACAGGAGTAGCTTGAATTTTGATCTCAAGTTTACACGTAATACTTCAAATGGCTCATCCGAACATTTGGTTGCCACAAACTTGGTCGTTCGTGATCAATAGTTCGCGTTGTTTATCGCTCAGAAGTTGCACAAGAGCACATGATTCTCAATCGTTTATTTCTTGTTGTACGTATGCATCAAACCATCACGACCAGGCAACTATGTGTCGGTGAAACAAGAGTACTGGTGTCGGTGAAACAAGAGTACCTCGAATTTTCTGTTCATGTTTCCATGCATTGTTTGAAATGGGTCATCGAGTGTTTGGGTGACACAAGCTTGTGCTTTTTGTGTTTGCCCGTTCCCCTTTTTCTCCAAATGCTTAGAAAAAGTCGTGTTAACATGTCGCTCTCGTTTTATTGCGTGACATCATTTCAATGTCATTCCAACATGGTTTGAGACAATATAGGTCTACTGTAACTGCAGTGTTTATGCAGAGAGAATTCATTCTTCAAAACGTTGAAGAGAAGCGTATAGTGTTAGCCCTCTTTATTCACTTTAAGGGAAGTCTTCCACAATTAAAGCATAAAATACTTCCTGCCAAGATTGGAAGCAGTGGGATATGAGGACGTTTGTCCTCATATCCCACTGCATGAATTCTTATGCGTCGCTTTGACGTCGCTATGCTACCGTTAATATTCACTCATGACAAACACTGGACCCTATGTGAGCTAGGAGTTCCATAGGGAAGCATACTGGAACATTTCTTGTTCAATTGAAATATTAACAATATCATCAATATACATTACTCATTTTTTGTTATGTACACTGAGGGCACCGTTAAGACAGTTGTGTTTGTGAGCTGAGCTCTAGGCTTGCGTACCTGCGTCGAGCGGCGACGTCGTCTGTGTCGGAGGCGTAACCGATAGAGCGAAGGAAGCACGAAAGAGAGCGAACGCGAAGTGTGCCCTCCCCCCTCCCCCCCGTTCCTTACGGTCGGATTTTGTGCGCATACAGGACTGTGACATGAACTGCGGCTGGCTTCGATTATCGTAGTGGGGCTGTAGGCGTTTCGCTTAGTTCGCGGCGCCTTCAACGCACATGGTGGTGTGCGTAGCACTCGAGCGCTCGGCGTTTCGCGACGCCTGCAATGCGCTGCATGGTGGTGTGCGTAAAACTTAAGCGCTGGCAGTTGCTGTGGCAATATGTAACGAACGTTACATTGCTACAACTGCGAAAAGCCAAAACTTGTTCTACCACATGTGGTTGCAGTTGGCATTGCCCCATACACAAGCTGCGCTCAGAATTCGCATTAGGCAGTATCGTAATCGTTGTTGAATTTTTTCGGTTGTAAAAATGAAGCGTGGTTGGGAAGTAAGTGCACAAAAAACATTGCGGCTAAAACGAAAGTGATCACTTTTTGCCCTGAGGGTAAAACATATGTGATGACGTGAATCAATGACTCAGCTCTACAAACATAAAAATAGCACCAGGCAATTAAGACTCTTAGTGTTTGGCCAACAGAAAAGTTGCTGAGGGATGTGGAGATTAGTCACGAGCGTTAAGCCGTCTCGCGTTTCATTTCTACTAGCAGCCTTACAGAATCTCTACTTCATTCAAAAGGAAGCTTTACGCATCCTTTACAACTTAGCCAGAGATCATTCTTCTCCACAGCTCTTCCAAACTGGTGATCTTACACCACTGTTTTTAATCCTTATTACTTACGCTGAGTTCTTGGATGCACATACTAAATAAGGAATATATGAATGCTTAGAGATATAGCAACGTTAGCCGAATACTCTTCTGTGTAATCCTTACGGCTCATGAAAAAATTCTAAACAAAGACCCCACATACAAATTACGGGGCCCAGACAAGAACAACTTTACCATTACCCCGGGTATTGAACGCAAAATCGTTTTCGTGTGGCAGATCTGCGCTTCATCCTTCTTTGTGAATCTAGACTACCGGATACGAAATTTTTTCTTTGATGTGTTTTTTTTCTTTTTCTCTTCTCTAAATCACGTGTACTTGTCGCGTTCTTTTGGTCATCATGTGTGCTTATGTGCGCCAGTTATTGTAGGCCGTCACAGCATGCTGCTGAACTGTAATCAGCTGGGAAGCTTAGTGAAGCTCACAAAAGCTTTTTCTTCCCATGCCCTCCGCTCTCGGTAGGTCCACTTTGTTACTGTGTTGATGAGAATCAACGCAATCACCGCAGAGTGCTTGGCTGCCATTTGTAATATGCGCGACCGGATGTTTACAAGCCAAAAGTCAACAGTTGAGAGCAGCCGCATTACGGTAGCCCAATTATGGTTTCCGGCGTCAAAAAAAAAGCGTGTGAAGATTTATGAAACTTGCTACCTGCTTTTTTACTAGTGTAAAAGAAAGTGGGTAATTTGAAAGTGTGTGAATGAGTTTTGTCCGTTTCGCCACCTTCGAGCTTTATCGATGTGAACTATGGCGAAGTCATTTACGTTAATATGGCGTTTGCGTGATGTGCTGATCGGATAAGTGCCTCCGGTTTTAAACATTTGCTGTGTGCAGCGTGTGGTGCTCCTCTTCAAACTGTGCGGCAGATGTGAAGCAGATGTGGGGTTCAGTCAAACCACGCAGGCGCATTCGAAATGCGGGGTACATCAAAAGTCACGTTCGTCGTTTGCAGAGACGGTTACCGCGCAATTGTGAACAAGCTCATGAAAGGATTCAATCCGCTGAGCGTAGCCGATATCGCAAAAACAATTGGCGTCTATCGAAAAAGTGAGCTGGGCAAGGACATCAAAGAGAGCCACTTTAGCGGGGATGTCGACCATCTTGGAGGTGAGTGTGATTTTATTTCCTGTGACGTTTTCGCTGGCTTGCGTTTAACGTGCGACGAACAAAAGAAGGCACAACGAAAACATCTCTGTGGTTTGTGTGTTTTATTTTGTGTGCCGTATTTTTACCGTGTGTCGTGTTCGCGTGCTGCAACTGATACCGCGCGTTCGTGTCCCATGGTCTCTATCGATTGCGATCATGGCCAATCCGGATTCAAATAAGTCTGTGTCATGTGCTGCTGCACGGCGACATAACTTGTAGTAGCGACCATTGTTGATCGCGATCAAGAAACCACATTCGGATCGGCCTTGATGGAGCTCAAAATGTCTCGTGTGACTCTGGTATGAGTGGTTTATATGAACAAGTCCACGTCGCTATTCTGATGACCAACCTGTAGTATATTCGATTTACTTGGTGTTGGCGTGTGTATGTCAATAGAAGCGCATGCATGTGCAGCTGAGCTTTAATCGCGGAGGAATACGTTTGCATCGAATCATAGCCTTTAACTAATCAAAACATGCGCACATTCTAGGTTTTCATTTCCGTCTGGTTAATTTATGATAGCCTGCACCCCATTTTTTGTGTTCTCTGGTTTAACTAACTTCACTGACCTCGGGCAGATGGGCAAGAAACGACTCGCCGTGCAACAATATCTTTTCTACCAGAGTGACTCTGAAAGGGAACGTCAGAATTTGGAAGGTAAATATTGCCACGCGCGTTTCTTTTACTGTATTCGGTTTACGCCCACAAAGACTGTGAACAAACCGCACCTGCAGTGTTCGAGAAAGTTCACGATTCTAGTAGACCATTTTGTTAAGATTGCGCGCAAGACACGAACACCCAAGATTATTCGAGAGCTTGCGCGACGACCAGAGATAAGACAAGAATGTTCGACGCGTGAGTTATAAAAGCCGGCGCGTTCCAACGATGTTCGGTTTGATCGACGGCCGACGCTCTGTTCGCCGCTATCAGTGCCAGCGTGTATTGCTGTAATCTTACTTTCCGTTTACCGGCCACAAGTTCGGCCTAATAAACAGTTTCATCTTGGACACGTCGCCTGCTCCCTTCGTCGACGTCACGACCACGTGACATCTGGTGGAGGTGCTGTTCGTTCATGTTCCGGACGCCCCCGTCAAGCCGTGAACCCAGACCAAATCGTGACGAAGACACCGAACCCTTCACGAACAGTCGAGCCAGCCGCAGACTGAAAGGACTACCCCCGCAGCACGGACTCTTACCGGACAAGCCAAAAGCTACGGCGACGAGGACGACAGGCACGATGACGGCCGCTGTGTCCCCTGCAACGGTCGTTATGCAGCCACCCAGAGAGCCACCGAAGTTCCATGGATCGCCGACTGAAGACCCCGACACCTGGCTGGAGACGTTCGAAAGAGTCTCAATATTTAACAACTGGGACGCCGAGAACAAGCTGCGCCATGTTTACTTTTATTTGGAGGACGCAGCCAGGACCTGGTTCGAGAACCGGGAGTCCACGCTTCGAACATGGGACCTCTTTCGCGGCGCTTTCTTGGAGACGTTCGCGAGCGTCGTCCGAAAGGAAAGGGCCGCCGCTTTACTGGACACACGGTTGCAGCTCCTGAATGAGACAGTCACCATCTTTACGGAGGAGATGACGCGGCTTTTCCGACACGCCGACGCTGACATGTCCGAGGAAAAAAAGGTTCGGTTCCTCATGAGAAGAGTAAAGGAAGAACTTTTCGCCGGACTTGTGCGCAACCCCCCAAAGACGGTCTCGGAATTCGTTTCGGAGGCCACTACGATCGAGAAAGCGCTAGAAATCCGCAACAGGCAATACAACCGCCGCCTGCCTACCACGAGCTACGCGGATGTTCAAGCGCTGGGGACCAACGACCTCCGCGAGACCATCAGAGCGGTCGTGCGGGAGGAGCTGCGGAAGATGTTTCCCAGATCGCAACCTCAGGTGGACTCGATAGCCGAGATAGTTCGTGAAGAACTCCAGCAGTCGCTCGGCACCCCTGAGCCACCACAGTCACAGCCGCAGGCCCTGAGCTATGCTGCTGCAGCGCGACGCAGTGCACCCCCTCCACGCCCCCGTCAGGACGCCGCACAGCCGCACTATCGTCGCCAGACGCCGCCGCCGCCACCACCGCCGCCATCGCGCCCGCCTGCCGGCCAGTGGTACACGCCGAGGAAGACCGACATCTGGCGAGCCCCCCGACCACCGTCCACTCTGCTACCATTGCGGAGAAGCCGGCCACACGTACCGCCGATGCCAGTACCGACAGATGGGGCTACGCGGATTCGCCGTCAACGCGCCGCGTCCGCAGCCAGGCGAACGGCCTCGAGACATCGACGACTACCTCACCGGAACACAGTGGCAGCAACGACGACCTTCCCACTCGCCGTCGCCCGGCCGCTACATGTCACCGCACCGCCGGCAGTACACTGGCCCAAACCGGGGCCGGTCGCCTAGCCCGTATCAGGGAAACTAAAGGCAGCAACCGATGGAGGTGCGGTTGCTGTACGACGAAATGCCGATGATCCTCCGCGGCCGCCGACGACGACAACGCTACGAGACCTGCAGAACACGACGCGAAGCAGACGAAGCCCTGCCGACGAAACCTCGCGGACCGAAGAAGACCTGACGACGCAGCATGGAAGCACCGCAACAAATCGACGCAGCCGTGATCCGACGCCGCGACCTAACCGCAACGCAAGGCGACGGACTAGCGACCTCGACGTTCTCATCGACGGCCACAACGTCACCGCTCTCGTCGACACTGGGGCCGACTATTCCGTCATCAGTGGGCCATTCGCCACCAAGCTGAAGAAAGTAAAGACCGCCTGGAGTGGACCCGAAATCCGGACAGCTGGAGGCCACCTGATAACGCCGATTGGTGTCTGCACGGCGAGAGTCACCATCAATAACAGGACTTATCCTGCGAGCTTTGTAATCCTACAAAACTGCTCCAGGGATGTGATACTTGGAATGGACTTCCTAAGTGACCACGGCGCCGTCATCGACCTAAGGTCTGAGTCGATAACACTAACTTCAGAAAAAGCGCTGCCTACCCAGACGACGCCGGGGAACCATGCATTGAACGTGATAGAAGAGCACGTCACCGTCCCACCTCTCTCCAGCGTCATCATTCCCGTCGGCACCGAAAAACCCACAGACTTCGAAGGCGTCATCGAGGGCGATCAACACCTGCTTGTAAACCGTCAGATTTGCGTCGCAAGAGGCATCGCCGAGTTGCGCGAAGGAAAAGCAACAGTGATGCTCACGAACTTCAGCAACGAATACAAGCACGTGAGCAAAGGCACGACGGTCGCCTACATCGAAGAAATTGTGGAAGCCAGCGACGCCCTCGCCCTCGCCGAGTTTACCGAACGTGCTTCGACGAAGCAAGCTCACGAACTATCTTTCGACGTCAGTCCGAGGCCTTCCGACGCATAAACAAGAACAGCTGAAAACCCTGCTCCTGCAATACAAGGACTGATTTTCGTCGTCGTCAAGAGTTCGACAGACCCCAGTCGCACAACACCGCATCATAACAGACGAAAGCGCCAGGCCACTACGTCAGAGCCCGTACAGAGTTTCAACGCGGGAACGCGAGGCCATCAAGAACCAAGTCGACGAAATGCTGCGCGACGACATCATCCAGCCTTCAAAGAGTCCGTGGGCGTCACCCGTGGTTTTAGTGAAGAAAAAGGACGGAACCCTACGGTTCTGCGTCGATTATCGCCGCCTGAACAAAATAACGAAGAAGGACGTGTACCCTCTCCCACGGATAGACGACACCCTGGATCGACTCCACAACGCGACGGTACTTTTCGTCGATGGACCTCAACACAGGCTATTGGCAAATTGAGGTCGACGAGAGAGACCGAGAGAAGACCGCGTTTATAACACCAGACGGTCTCTTCGAGTTCAAAGTCATGCCCTTCGGTCTTTGCTCGGCACCTGCGACTTTCCAACGGGTTATGGATACAGTACTGGCAGGATTGAAGTGGCAGACTTGCCTGGTGTACCTGGACGACGTCATTGTATTTGCTTCAAACTTCGACGAACACCTCCGGCGACTTGACGCAGTACTTCAAGCAATCAGGGCCTCCGGACTCACCCTCAAGCCAGAAAAGTGCCGCTTCGCATACGAGGAACTCCTGTTCCTGGGTCACGTTATCAGCAAGTCTGGAGTTCGCCCCGACCCACGGAAAACAGCTGCCATCGCTGCTTTCCCGCCGCCCACCGACAAGAAGGCCGTACGCCGATTTCTCGGCTTGTGCGCCTATTATAGACGCTTCGTCAAGGAATTTTTCCGCATCGCCGAGCCACTAACTCAGCTCACGAAAAACGACGTGGAATTCAAGTGGGGGAGCGAGGCAAGTCCGAAGCATTTCAAGAATTGAAACGACGCCTGCAGACGCCTCCAATACTTGCGCATTTCGACGAACACGCCGACACGGAAATCCACACCGACGCAAGCAGCGTAGGACTCGGCGCCGTTCTTGTCCAGAGAACTGACCGCGTGGAAAGGGTTATCAGTTATGCTAGCCGGTCGCTATCCAAGGCAGAAGCCAACTATTCCACAACAGAAAAGGAGTGCCTCGCCATCATCTGGGCTACGTCCAAGTTTCGCCCCTACCTCTACGGGAGGCCCTTCAAAGTTGTGAGCGACCACCACGCCTTGTGTTGGCTAGCTAACTTGAAGGACTCTTCAGGTCGCCTCGCAAGATGGAGTCTAAGGCTTCAAGAATTCGACGTCACCGTCGTTTACAAGTCCGGACGAAAACACACTGACGCCGACTGCTTGTCTCGTGCCCCCGTCGACCCGCCGCCGCAGGATGACCAGGAGGATGACTTCTTCTTGGGAACCATAAGTGCCGACGACTTCGCCGAACGACAGCGAGCCGACCCGGAACTCAGGGGCCTTGTGGAGTATCTCGAAGGCAACACCGCCATTGTTCCAAAGACATTCAAGCGAGGAGTCGCGTCGTTTTCCTTGCGAAACGGCGTTGTCATAAAGAAGAATTTCTCGCCACTTCGAGCCGATTACCTTCTCGTAATGCCTGCAGCCCTGCGACCAGAAGTCCTCCAGGCACTACACGACGACCCGGCGGCCGGACACCTCGGACTTTCCCGCACGCTCGCAAGGGTACAGGAAAAGTTCTTCTGGCCGCGCCTTGCCACCGACGTCGCCCGCTACGTAAAGACGTGCCGAGACTGTCAGCGACGGAAGACACCGCCCACAAGACCAGCAGGCTTCCTTCAGCCGATCGAGCCTCCTCGGCGACCGTTCCAGCAGATCGGGATGGACCTCCTGGGGCCGTTCCCAACGTCGACTTGCGGAAATAAATGGATCGTCGTGGCTACCGACTACCTCACCCGCTACGCCGAAACAAAGGCCCTGCCTAAAGGCAGTGCCGCCGAGGTAGCCAAGTTCTTCGTTGAGAACATCGTCCTTCGACATGGCGCCCCAGAGGTTCTCATCACCGACAGAGGTACGGCGTTTACTGCTGACCTTACTCAGGCGATCTTGAGATACAGCCAGACAAGCCACCGCCGGACCACCGCCTACCATCCACAGACCAATGGCCTCACCGAGCGTCTCAACAAGACCATCGCCGACATGCTGGCCATGTACGTCGACGTCGAGCACAAGACGTGGGATGCGATCCTTCCGTACGTGACTTTCGCATACAACACGGCCGTGCAAGAAACGACGCAGATGACGCCATACAAGTTGGTCTACGGACGGAGCCCGACAACGACGCTCGACGCCATGTTACCGAACGTGACCGACGAGGAAAACGTCGACGTGACCGCCTACCTACAGCGCGCCGAAGAAACACGACAGCTCGCCCGCCTGCGGATCAAGAATCAGCAGACGACTGACAGCCGCCGCTACAATCTTCGACGACGGTTCGTGGAATACCAGCCCGGCGACCGCGTTTGGGTGTGGACGCCGATACGCCGACGTGGACTTAGTGAAAAACTTCTTCGACGATACTTCGGACCGTACAGGGTAATTCGGCGCCTCGGCACACTCGACTACGAGGTTGTCCCCGACGGCATTTCGAACTCTCAACGGCGCCGTACGCGACCCGAAGTCGTCCATGTCGTGCGCCTCAAGCCGTTTTACGCGCGGTAGTGAACCTGAGGACTGTACTTTTTTTTCTTTCATTGGACTTTCTTGCTTGTGCGTATTGTTTACTGAACTTTCTTGATTTATTGTCGTTATTTATTGTTGCATGTATTTTTTTTTCCATGTGTTCTATTGTTGCATGTATTTTTACCATATGTTCGGTTCTAAGCATCGGGACGATGCCTTTTCAGAGGGGGGCATTGCCACGCGCGTTTCTTTTACTGTATTCGGTTTACGCCCACAAAGACTGTGAACAAACCGCACCTGCAGTGTTCGAGAAGGTTCACGATTCTAGTAGATCATTTTGTTAAGATTGCGCGCAAGACACGAACACCCAAGATTATTCGAGAGCTTGCGCGACGACCAGAGATAAGACAAGAATGTTCGACGCGTGAGTTATAAAAGCCGGCGCGTTCCAACGATGTTCAGTTTGATCGACGGCCGACGCTCTGTTCGCCGCTATCAGTGCCAGCGTGTATTGCTGTAATCTTACTTTCCGTTTACCGGCCACAAGTTCGGCCTAATAAACAGTTTAATCTTGGACACGTCGCCTGCTCCCTTCGTCGACGTCACGACCACGTGACAATATGCTTGAATCATCAAACAGGATTGAACAACATATACAAGATGCTAACTGCCAACGTTCTGGTTGCTCGCTGAAGCTGCACGTTTATACAATAGTCGCTCAATCAAGTGCATTTGCACAAATTTGTTAGGCAATGGTGCGTCCGTATCTTTCACGCTATGTTACAATTCCTTTTTGTTTGCAAGGTCTGTTTGGTCGCGAAATAGTAAACAGAGTGAAAATTAGAACTGCCTCATTTGAAATGTTTAGGTACACATACCATCCACATCCTTATGTAGTTGGCATTTAAACTCAGACATTTGTCAGTATGTGGCACCAACGTATTTATTTACTTATTTCACAATGATTCAGGCCGGCATGGCCCACGCAGGAGTGGAATAACAAGAAAGGAAAACAGTACAGAAATAATCGATAATACTGGCACCCCATGCAAATATGTCTGTTTGGCCAGGATGTTTTATAACAAAGAAAAAAAAACAGCACCAATAGTTTACAACCTCACTCATGCCACAAGTAATGTAACAGTTTCAGTGATTTCGTATTCAACACAACAAATCTTGTTCAAGGGCTTCATCAGAACTGTCTTCCTCGCAACTTTGCTATGCTCTCGTGGAGAAGTTCAGTAAGCCAGTCTGCAGCAAGCAGCTGACCTGTGCACATGACTGGTTGAAAGCACACGCTTCCTAGCCAGCATTTCATGTTAGCAAAGAGATGGTAATCAGAGAGAGCTAAGTTGGGTCTGTATGGTGGGTGATTGAACACTTCCCACCGCTTCCTTTGTGGCCCCACGTTGTCATGAAAAAAGACAATGTCTGATGACAACATTCCTCTTCGCTTGTTCTGCATTGCCCTCTGTAGGCATTCGAGAGCTACACGTACGATGCCGCTGCGATGGTCGTGCCAGGTCCCATGGATTCCACCAAGAGGACATCATTTCTCTCCCTAAACACAGCAGCCATACACTTCTTGTTAGAGAAGGTTCACTTGAACTTCCTTGCTCTCAGGGAATCAGAATGCTTCCACTGTTGGCGTTGCGCTTTCATTTCTTCGGTTTTGAAGTGGACCAATGTCTCGTCGCATGTGACTATTCTGCTCAGAAACTCTCTTTTCCTTCGTCATGGTAGTGCTGAATAAATGTTAAGGTGGCACCTCTTCACCATTTTTTTCATGACCAATCAGCATGTACACAGTTTGCGCCACTGGAGTCTCTGTGTGTGCAATAATGGTATGCCATCAATGGTGTATTGAGCTGACTGCAAAATTTCAGGAACTCAATCACTCAGCCCAGAAACTGTGACCCGACCCCGACCACTTTCCCTAAACACTTGTGGCGAATGTGCGACCTCGCAGACCGGCGAAGTCTCGGCCTTACCAGACAGAGGGCGAACCCCGACACGACCGCTGTGATCAGAGGTATTTAATGACTGACTCGAACGCTAGCGCGCGCAGGCCCGTGGCCGCGGCACCTGCCTCGTACAAGAGCGAGCGTCTCGTCTTTTTAAATGCGAAGCATTCCTTAGCGAACTTCGGCGACTTTGAGCGTATCTATCTATCTATCTATCTATCTATCTATCTATCTATCTATCTATCTATCTATCTATCTATCTATCTATATCTATCTATCTATCTATCTATCTATCTATCTATCTATCTATCAATCAATCAATCAATCAATCAATCAATCAATCAATCAATCAATCAATCAATCAATCTATCTATCTATCTATCTATCTATCTATCTATCTATCTATCTAGCCGCTTACGACTTTGGGCTCTCCTGGTCATATCGTTCATGGGATTTATACCAAATTTGGTATGGCATAACATGACTGTGTGACTAACATGTGAATGACTGGTCATATAATGAAAATCATGACTAACTTGTCATGAAAAGTATGATTTACACGCCATGGCCATAGTGCTCTTGAGGCCGTTTCCTTAATTTGATATATCCAAAAATTGGTACGATGCGACATTTCTGCATGAGCAACATAAATGACCGGTGGTAATATGAAAATCATGACAGGCATGTCATGTACAACATGATTTACCGCCACGCTCATGGCGCGCTGACGGCGTTTCGCTAGCTTGATACACGCCAAATTTGGTATTGCGTGACGTGACTGTATGACGAACATATATCGCACGTGGTAATATGGAAATCATGACATGTCATGTGCAACATGACTTGCATACCACGCTCATGACGTTCTCGGGGCCGTTTCTGCAAGCTTAATATACACGAACTTTGGTATTGAGGGACGTGACTGTATGGCGAGCATAAATGACAAGTGGTAATATGAAAACCCTGACATGTCATGAAACAGGATTCTTGCATGCTACGCTCATGGCACTCCCGCGGCCGTTTCGTAGCTTGATATACACCAAATGTGGTATTGCGTCACGTGGCTGTATGACGAACATAAATGCCAAGTGCTCATTTGGAAATAATAACATGTCATGAGTGACATGACTTGCATGCCACGCTCATGACACTCTCGTAGCCGCTTCGCCAGCTTGATTTACACGAAATTTTTAAGGCGAATGCGTTTAATGTCTCATGCTCACGTCCGTCCCTCCAGCCGTGCCCTGGCACGGTGCCAATGGGCGCCGGGGCGCTCAAACGGACGCCAGTGCCGTTGGACTACAGCGCTCGCGCTTTGCTTATAGCGTCGCTGGGCCCAGCGTCTCTAATCATGCAAGGAAGGAGACGCGCGTGCATCACGTTCCATTCTTACGGACCCCGTCTCAATGGGTACAGGCGTTCGAGGGACACACTTTGGAATTGACAAAGTGTCCGTCAATTTAAACGCTGGAACGCGGATGGCGTCTGCATGATGCGCAGAGCGCGAGAATACGAACGCATGCGAAACGGTGGCAGATTGGTCTCGCGTCTCGGTGCGATTCGAGGTAAGAAATTGAGCGAACATAAGTGGCAGGTGGTAACACGAAAATCTTGGCATGCATGTAATCTACAACGCCATTTACATGCCACGCTCATGGTGCGCTTGCGTCCACTTCGCTAGCTTGATATACGCCAAAATCTGTATTGCGGGACGTGACTGTATGAAGAACACAAATGACAGGTCCCAACATGTAAATAATGATATGCATATTATGTACAGCATGATTTACCTTGCTGGCTGCTTCGCATCAAATCGATTCCCACAGTACCGGGATCTGCCGGTTTTTTCTATGCGACGTCGACGCTGCTGCCGCTACAGAGGGCTCCCCCCCTAGAGAGGAGGAAAGTCCGACGAACGATCGGAACTCCAGGAGACACGATGTGTCTTGGGTGTGGCGTAAGAAGGCAACGATCCGGAATGCAGTAGCGTTGCGTCGCACGATAGTGTGGCTGATGGCAACGTTGCTTCGAAATAGGCAGGCTTGAGACGTTCGAGAGCGATTGCGTCGGGCCGGCCGTTGACGTTGACGACGAATGTAGACGGACAACGCTCCAGAACTCGATACGGCCCGGAGTAGTGCGGCTGCAAAGGCTTCCGCACGGCACAGTTGCGCACAAAAACGTGTGTAGCAGAGGTGAGTTGCAGAGACACGTAAGGAGCTCTCGATTCGTGCGGGCGTGTAGGCACGGGACGTATCTGCTGGAAGATGTTTTGCTGTTCGGAAACGTAGTCTCCGGCTATTGGCACAGGGGTTTTGGCAGGGGGATCGAAGAAATCGCATGTCAGGCGTAGCGAACTGCCGTAGGCCAACTCGGCGCATGAGCAGCCGAGGTGGCTTTTGATGGCAGCTCTAATGCCAAGCAAGACGAGTGGTAGGTGGACGACCCACTTCTCTGGTGATCCATGTGCCATGAGGGAGGACTTGGAGATGCCTGTGGGAACGCTCGACCAGCCCATTTGTTTGTGGGTGGTAAGAGGTCGTGCGGAGGCGTGTCGTTCCGAGGAGCTTGAGGAGTTCGTTAAAGAGCGCCGAATCAAACTGCTGACCGCGATCGGTGACTACAGTCGATGGGCAGCCGAACCTCGCAATCCATGTCGACATGAAGGCTGCTGCAACTGTGGGCGCTGATATGTCGGCGATGGGTGTAGCTTCTGGCCACCGTGTGTAGCGGTCGATGCATGCCAGTATGTAGTTGTAGCCCTTGGAAGGTGGGAGCGGGCCGACCAGGTCCAAGTGCATGGTGCCAAAATGCGCGTCCGGTGGAAGGAAGGACTTCGCAGGAGGGACGGGATGGCGCTGGATCTTGGAGCGTTGACACGGCAAACAGCAGCGCACCCAGTCGCGAACTTGTGCGTTGAGCTGAGGCCAAACGTAGCGACTGGAAATGAGCTTCTGTGTCGCGCGAATCCCTGGATGCGACAGATTGTGTACAGCATCGAACAGGCGTCTGCGAAGCGGTGCCGGGATGAAAGGTCGGGATGTGCCGGTAGAGGTATCACACACTACCAACGAACCATCATCATCATCATCATCATCAGCCTGTCTACGCCCACTGCAGGGCAAAGGCCTCTCCCATGTTTCGCTAATCAACCCGGTCCTGTGCTTTCTGCTGCCACGTTACACCTGCAAACTTCTTAATCTCATCTTACCTGCATCTTACCGGTACTTACCTACGGAGCAGAAACCTGGAGACTTAGAAAGAGGGTTCAACTTAAACTGAGGACGACGCAGCGAACGATGGAAAGGAAAATGATAGGTGTAACCTTAAGAGACAGGAAGAGAGCAGAGTGGGTCAGGGAACAAACGGGGGGTTAAGGATATCATAGTTGAAATCAAGAGGAAGAAATGGATATGGGCTGGGCACGTAGCACGTCGGCAGGATAACCGCTGGTCATTAAGGGTAACTGAGTGGATTCCAAGAGATGGCAGACGCGTGAGGGGGAGACAGACTGACGAACCATCGGAAGTCAAAACGACGTCATCCAGTTTCAGCGACATTGACGAATTTCGGAGAGTATGCAGCTCGGTGTCGTCACGCTGGTGAGAGGCGAGTAGGCCGATGTCGATGACGGAAGGCTCTGCAGTTGGTGTGGAGACTGCATCGACGCGGCTTAGAACATCGGCAGGAATGTTGTCGGTGCCTTTGACGTGACGGAACGTTGTCGTAAACTCCGAGATGTAGGAGAGATGTCGACTCTCGCGAGGCGAGTAGCAGGACGCCGATCGGTTCATCGCGTGCACAAGGGGCTTTATGGTCGGTCAAGACACTAAACTGAACACCTTCTAGGAAGTGCCGGAAGTGTCGGACAGCCAAGTACACGGCGAGTAGCTCGCGGCCGAAAACGCTGTAGCGGCTCTGTGCAGGCTTCAGCTTCCTTTGAAAAGAAAGCTAGTGGATGCCATGTGCCGTTGATGAATTGTTGCAAAATGGCGCCAACAGCGTTGTTCAAGGCGTCTGTCATGATAGCAGTCGGTGCATCTGGTTTCCGATGTTTCAGCAGTGTTGCACTAGCGAGGGCAGACTTGACTTGTGAACGCGTCGGCGGCCTCTTCAGTCCACTGAAGCGCTTGTTTCCGTTTAGAGCTTAACAGAGCGTCAAGAGGAGCCTCAAGTCGTGCACAATCGAATATAAACCGTCGATAGAAATTGACGAATCCGAGATATTGGCGAAGCTTGGTCATCGTAGTCGGTCGTGGAAAATCTTCGACGACGCGAATCTTGGACGGTAGTGGTCGAATGCCGTTCGCGTCGACTACGTGTCCAAGTAACTCGAGTTCCTATCGACCGAATTCACTTTTGGCGGCGTTGATGACGATTCCTCGGCTGGCAAGGCGGGAAAACAACAACCGCAGGTGTTCAACATGCGCTTCAATGGAAGTACTTGCGACAAGGAGGTAGTCGATGTAGGCAAAGACGAAGGGCAAGCCTCGAGTGACGGAGTCGATGAAACGGTGGAACGATTGACCAGCGTTCCGTAGGCCGAATGGCATGCGGAGGAATTCAAAGAGACCGAAAGGTGTGGTGATGGCGGTCTTTGGGATGTCTTCCTCGGCGACTGGCAACTGATGATAGGCGCGACCAAGATCGATCTTGTAAAAGATCGTCGCACGTTGCAGCGCTACCGTGAAGTCCTGGATATTCGGAATCGGGTAGCGATCAGGAACTGTGATGTTGTTTAGCGCCCGGTAATCGCCACATGGACGCCAATCCCCAGTCTTCTTGGGCACCATGTGAAGTGGTGACGCCCAGTTGCTTGAAGAAGGTCGGATGATACTCTGCGCGAGCAACCTTGAGTTTCTCAGGGGACAAACGCCGAGTTCGAAAATAGACCGGAGGGCCGGAGGTGACCATGTGGTGACAAACGTCGTGTTGGACCAGTTGACTCCAGTCCGGTTGGCGCGTCAGAGTGGAGAACTCACGGAGAAGCTCGGCGAACGGTTCTTCCAGCATAGAAGATATTGGCGCGATTGGCGATGTGGTTGTCGCAGGCGCACCGGCAACGGTCAGGTGCGTAACAGAGTCGTTAAGACGACGTTGTTTCACGTCGACAAGGAGCCCATAGTGATGCAGGAAATCAGCTCCAATGAGGGCGCGTCGGACATCTGCAACCAGGAAAATCCAGCGAAACGCTCGTCGGAGGCCAAGATTGAGCATGACGGAACGTGATGCGTAAACTGGAATCTTGGTACCGTTGACGGCTTGCAAAAATGACACAGGTCTCGTATTTCGGTCGGTGCGTTGAGCAGGAATAATGCTTATGTCTGCTCCTGTGTCGACTAGGAAACGTTGTCCTGTGGCTCTGTCCGTGACGTAGAAAAGGCGACTTGTGTGCTGGGCCGGACCGCTTGTCGCCGTCAAAGGTCGGCCGGCCTGTATCCCTGCCATGTGCACGGACGTCGGCAGCGACGAGCGTCGGCTCCAAAACGGCGATGGTAGTAGCAGACGCCCGGCGTTGGCGACGCGTCACGGCTGGTGGGTATGCGTCTCCCCTTGCTGGAACTTCGTTGGCGTGAACGGCGAGGTGGTGCGTGGCGATGTTCTGCTGCAGAGACGATGCGCTCGAGACGCTCACACAGGGCGTCGAGCGGCGATTGTGCTGTTGAAGAAGGGAGAGTTCGAAGCCCTGGTTTTACTGTCACTAGTAGACGCTGTCGTGGCTGCGATGGTTGGCGTGGCTACTTCCATCACCTTGTCGGCCAACGCGGCAAGTCCGGTGAGGTGCATGGTAGAAGCTGTCGCCAGAACCTTCTGCACGTTAGCCGGTAGTCGTTGTAAAAACAACTCGCGTAACAGCGCGTCGTCGAGGGATCTCGCGTTGTCTCCGAGCAGCTGCTTCATTCGGCGAAGAAGTTGACTGAGGCGTCGGTCGCCGAGTTCTTCAGCGGACAGAAGCTGCTGGATGTGAGAACGCTGTGAAACTGCCGTGCGTTGTAGCAGGGTCATCTTGAGATTGTCGTAGGCATTCACAAACAGCGGTGTGCTCAACAGATCCGCTACTTCGTCAATGGCGGTGGGCGAGAGTGCCGCGACAGCGTAGTGGAACTTCGTAACTTGGGAGCGGATACCAGCAACTTGAAATTGTGATTCCGCCTGAAGAAACCACGCCGATGGATGCTGGTCTCTGTACTGAGGAAGGCGGACAGCGATGGATGAGCAGGAGGGCTCACCGCGTTGCTCGGGAAGGTTCTTGTATCGAGAACTCGTGCTATCGGTCTGTTCCATGGTCACCTCTGCCACGGAAACGTATGGCCACAATCACGTCCGCGTCACCAAACTGTGGCGAATGTGCGACTTCGCAGACTGGCGAAGTCTCGGCCTTACCAGACAGAGAGCGAGCCCCGACACGACCGCTGTGATCAGAGGTATTTTAATGACTGACTCGAACGCTAATGCGCGCAGGCTCGTGGCCGCGGCACCTGCCTCGTGCAAGAGCGAGCGTCTCGTCTTCTTCTATGCGACGCCGATGCTGCTGCCGCTACAACCTGATCCATTCAGTCAAATAATCATCGATTGACACTCACTCCATTCCTGGTGCGTCTGCATTGTAAACATCTGTGCATCCTGCTATAATTTTCTAAACTACTGCAGTGCCTTGCTGTCACTTATGAAAGTTGTGCTATCCACATTGCTCATTATTGGATGAATTTCAGCTGCACTGCACCACTCAGCACACACAAATTGAATTACACCACACACTTCACACTTGGCACTCTTATCCGAGGCATGCTTACATGCCCGCTGCGCATCTAGAACAGCGAGCTGCAACCTCACGAGGTAGACAGCCAAACTAGAGGGATTGTACAACACGTGTGTGTGTGTTGCATCATTAGATTTTAACTGCTCTTTGTTTGGTGACCATTCGGACCTTGATAAAATAGGCCTCGTATTTTTTTAGCTAAAATGTTTCTCCGCAATGTCAACATGCCGAAGCAAACTTCAAGTTACACTCATGCTGATTGTATGTTTGTTACGTGTATGATGTAGTTAATGCTTTAAAGATTTTCATAAATGCATATGGCTCTGTCACTCTGCATAAACATCAGCATGTTGTGGTCAGCAACATAGCATGCAATATCATATGTCACTAGTGAATCTTCATGGCTACTTAAAAAGCAATAGATGACATAAGCTAGGCAGTTACTGCAACTATAGTTTTGAGGTATGTGTTACTGGAAAGTGTAGACATCCTAGCATGTTGTGCTTACCGTAAAGTCCCAAGCAAGCACACCTCCCTAGAGTGAATGATAATTCGAGAAGATTTGGAGAGTGGGCCCTTGCTCGGTCATGGATAAAAATTCAAGGTGGAGGCGGAAGAGCCACTAAGAATAAAGAGTGCACACCCGTGCTTTTAATTAAGCACTTTCTTAAATATGCATGCATTCACTGTTTTTATTTGCCCTCATGCAAATAAAAACAGTGAAGGTGTTGGAAAGGGGGAGAAGAGGCCGCATATTTGAAATCTCCCCGAAGAAGGGAGGGGGTGCTTGCTCTGTTAGGGAGCCCTTACTTGGGATTTTACGGTATCTAGAGCCTCTTCAATGAGTGGTAAAATGTGAAGCATTTCATAGTGAACTTCGGCGACTTTGAGCGTATCTATCTATCTAGCTGCCTACGACTTTGTGCTCTCCAGACCGTATCGTTAATGGGATTTATACCAAAATTAGTTTGGCATAACATGACTGTATGACTAAGCATTAATGACTGGTCATATCATGAAAAATCATGACGTGTCTTGTACAACATGGTTTACATGCCATGCTCATGTGCTATGACGGCTGTTTCACTAGCTTGTTATACTCCAAATTTGGTATTGTGTGACGTGACTAAGAAGAGATGAACATAAGTGACAAGTGGTAATATGAAAATCATGGCATGTCATGTGCAACATGACTTGCATACTACGCTCATGGCACGCTCGTGGCCATTTCGCTAGCTTGATATACACCAAATTTGGTATTGCGAGACGTGACTGTATGGTATTGGTATTGCGTGACGTGACTGTATCCAACATGAATTCTACTGAATACCTACCAACAAGCTCAGCTTTCTGTCATTCTAAGTTGTATATTTCAATAATGTAGTAAACTCTCTCACGATTTCCTGGTGCCTATAACCTATCACCCCTTAAGTCGCAGCCATTGCTGCCAGATCAACCACCTTCGGCACAGGCACTGCAGCTGTTGTCACCACCACCACAGCCTCCATTTCCGCCTGTGAGTGCAACAAAGTTAACTCCCACAAAAGAGGAAAGGATCACAGAAACATTTTTCCAATGCAGGTTCATCTGAGAAGCGGCACATTCTTGAAGGAGGAGCAGTGGGCTTGGCTGATGTCGCGACAGAAGGACTCCTCATTTTGCAAGGAGGCCACAAAGCTCCTGTGGAGTGTCCTTGAGCTTCAGAACAAGATCCCCATCGTATCTCCTTGTTGGGGTTTCGCACATCAGGAGGTCAAACAGGTGCCCCCGAAGAGGGCCCTGATACGAAGAAATTTGGAGGCTGTGGGTAGTGAGTATTGCTTAAAAAGGTACTGACACAAACATTTTTGTCGGGAATTTTTTTCCGGCAATACAATGCTGACGGCCTATTATTCATAACGCAGCAGATCGCTTGCGGCAGTACGGGACCGATAAATTATGGTCTGTTTATTACCGACCAGTCACAGTTTAGTTTGGCACAGCTCCGAGAACAACAAGCCACAGGGTGCAAAAAATGCCAGCTAGCGTGTAAAATGGTACACACAACACTGACGCACTTCCGTGCTGCCTGCATTGTGTGCTCACATTCTGTTGCTGTCGCGTGTGCAGCACGATGTTGTTGCCGTCGTCGTTATCATTGTTTGATGGCACCAACTTTCTTGAGGTTTTCTCACTTTCCACATGTTCACCGCAGGCACGGACACGTGAGCAGTCACCAAAATAGCAGCCTGCTAGCACAAGTGTGGCCAAAGGACAATGGTGACTATGATGTCATTAATCTAGCTGCACCAGCTCTGAGGTCGGACACAGTGGTGACGTCTCGGAAGTTGGCAGACACCTTCAGGTCACTTTGTATGATTTCAATAATGCGAGGTGCATCGTATGACTGAATCGGGCACACAAACTTCAATATTCATATAAATTGCCTTCTCAGCTATAATTGCTGTTCGGATTTCGTAGATGATATACGCATGCTCACGGGAATCATCGCGCAGGCTGTCTCAGCTACGAAATTTCGTGTCAGTACCCCCTTTTAGGTATTTTGCTCTACGTAATGGCTTTACAATTTAACTTATAGGTGAACAAATAATCTAAATATTTAGGTAGTGCTTCATGTATTTTCTTATTACTGTGCAGATGGCTCTGCAGGATCTGTGAAATGTAGGCCAGCAGATGTGCATGTGCCTGGCCGGCTAAAGAGATGAAATGCGTCATTGCCAAAATGTTTAATGATTTAAATAAATGATGAAGATGCACGAATATTTGTACCCTGTGTTTGTGTCTTCTCTCGTGTAGTTCATCCAGTTTCCTGGCAGCGCGAACAAACCATGTATGTCTCATTGGTTTTCTCTAATGTGCCTATATATAACACCATATCTTTTAAACCCATTCACAGTCTACTGCACTTTGGAAGCACCATGAAAGCGCGCACTGCTGCATATTCGTATTTCCTACACTCTTCATAAACTGGCATTGCCTTATTACTATGCTCAATCACATGTCACTTATGACCCTTACATGTCCATAGGACCCGGAGAATTGGTCGGACCCCTATCACCTATGTGACCCATGAACCTATAACACCTATATGCCCCATAAACCCCTTATCACCCATATGACCCATAAACCCCTTATCACCCATACGACCCGTATCCAATAACATCGTATGTACGGGTCCTATTTCATACGTACAAGGACACAAGGAGAAAAAGAGGCAGACAACACGGGCGCAAAGTGTTGTCTGCCTCTTTTTCCTTGTGTCCGTGTACGTTTTGCGCAAAAGAAGTCATGAATGAGTACCAACTCGCCCAACTTTCAGTACTGTGGGTCCTATTTGTATAGGAATTTTCAGTAGGGATACGTCACTTTTCTTTTTTTCGCCACCGCCTTTAGCTCCTCGTTTAGAAACCTCCCGAATTTCTAGGTCGCCTGTCAAACAGTTTGACTGGCTCGGCAAATGCTAATGTGGGCTTCGACGTTGTTTCCGCTGTGAGACAGCTCAACAGACTGCTTTTCTGGAAATAGCAGCTCTCACGTGTACTGTGTATGCATCAGTTAGCTGATGTTAAATAGTTTCTGCATATATATATATTTTTCTTCTTTTCTAAAAGTCAGTCTCATTTGTTGTGCTACTGCAAATTTGGAATTTCAGGCTCAAAAATGCAGCCTTTATTTTTCTCGCAGCCCTACTCCAAATTTAGATAGTCGTGTTCCAAAAGCAACATTTTGCTGCTCCTAGTTGTAAGTGATTACTTTTAAATGCGAAGCATTTCTTAGCGAACTTCGGCGACTTTGAGCGTATCTATCTATCTATCTAGCTAGCTATCTAGCCGCCCTACGACTTTGTGCTCTCCTGGCCGTATCGTTAATGGGATTTATACCAAATTTGGTATGGCATAACATGACTGTATGAAGAACATAAATGGCTGGTCATATCATGAAAATCATGACTAACTTGTCATGAAAAGTATGATTTACATGCCACGCTCATGGCGCGCTCGAGGCCGTTTCGTTAGCTTGATATACACCAAACTTTGGTATTGAGTGACATGACTGTATGACGAACGTAAATGACAAGTGGTAATATGGAAATCATGACTTGTCATGTGCGACATGACTTGCATACCACGCTCATGGCGTGCTCGCGGCCGTTTCGTTAGCTTGAGATACACCAAATTTGGCATTGAGTGACATGACTCTATAACGAACATAAATGACAAGTGGTAATATGGAAATCATGACTTGTCATGTGCGACATGACTTGCAGGCCACGCTCATGGCGTGCTCGCGGCCGTTTCGTTAGCTTGATATACACCAAATTTGGGATTGTGTGACATGACTGTATGACGAACATAAATGACAAGTGGTAATATGAAAATCATGACATGTCATGAGCGACATGACTTGCATTCCACGCTCATGGCGCGCTCGCGGCCGTTTCGTTAGCTTGATATACACGAAATTTGGTATTGAGTGACACGACTGTATCACGCTCATGGCGCGCTCGCGGCCGTTTCGTTAGCTAGATATACACCAAATTTGGTATTGAGTGACATGACTGTATGACGAACATAAATGACAAGTGGTAATATGGAAATCATGGCTTTGTCATGCGCGACATGACTTGCATGCCACGCTCATGACGCGCTCACGGCCGTTTAGTTAGCTTGATATACAGCAAATTTGGTATTGAGTGACATGACTGTATAACGAACATAAGTGGCAGGTGGTAACATGAAAAATCTTGGCATGCATGTCATCTACAATGCCATTTACATGCCACGCTCATGGTGCGCTTGCGTCCAGTTCGCTAGCTTGACATACACCAAAATTGGTATATCGCGACGTGACTGTATGACGAACACAAATGACAGGTCATAACATGTAAAACATGACATGCAAATTATGTAAAGCATGATTTGCTCCTTCCTGGCTGCTTCGCGTTACATCGATTCTCACAGTGCGTGGGATCTGCCGGCTTTTTTTTCACCCTGCTTTTGTGTGTCCATTTCATGTTGTTTGAAATTGCATTGTTTTACGGCAACGTGTTATCGATTCTGTGATGCGCTTACTATTTTACATCTTTACATCAAGTATTTTGCATGGTTCGGATGCAGTGACACTGTTAAGACCATTGTAATGGTGCTTCTTGTTTTCACTCCGGTATTATTGTTTCTCCAACATTCTGAATGTTTGAACACAAGGAATATTGTGAAATGAAAACTCCTATTCATGTATGTTACACATCAGGCATGCCACGAGACGTGCAAACTCTGGCGTATCAATGTGGGGATATTGCAATGTGATTGCAATTATTTCAGGTATATTAGAGAAATAAGGCATGCTGCACTGCACTACTGTTCTTGCTGTTTGCACACTTCACTGCACTGTACTTGTGTGTTGCATTGAAGCATGTTAAAACAAGTTCATCATTTTAAAGTGCAAATAAAGGTTCTTTCATTATATTTTGATACACATGCCTTGGTCGTTAGTGCTCCATGGCATGCAATTCGCATCCTATTTGGTGTCTTCTTTGGCCGCAAATGCGATGTAGCTCTTCGCACTCGAAGAAGGTCTCTGAACAACCTACAATTTGTCTCTGAATCCTGCACGAGCTCTGTGTTTAATTAAAGCTTGATTTCATTTTGCACTATGGGATAACAATGTGGACGTCGTGCTATATGTGACAACACATTTTGAGTCATGCCTTCATATTCAGCTACGATTACATTGTGTATGTGAGTGCCACATATCAAGCACTGGGGCCAGGATTTTCCCACTGTGGCAGGAGCCACTATGATTAGTCTAGTGGCCATAAAAGGACTAGAGCCCTATAGCTCTAAAGGGTCAGCTTTATAGCGCTTCCATGGGAGCCAACTGGGAGAGGGTAGCGCTCAAATTATGAAATTTTTCGCATGGGAGTATGGGCGTAATTGTGCATAAACACCCCTACACCCTTTTTGCCGTACGGGTGTAATCTTGCTATTACACACCCATGGGTGTGAACAGTAATGGGTGAAAATTTTGGAAATACGCCCATTGTATAGGTGTAATCCTGCTTGTTGCACCCATTTTGTGGGGCGTAGGGGTGTGAGTTATAGACACCATATTACGCCCATATGGGTGTAATCTGGTTTACAGTGTACGGCCAGGAGAGCAGAAAGTCGTAGGCGGCTAGATAGATAGATAGATAGATAGATAGATAGATAGATAGATAGATAGATAGATAGATAGATAGATAGATAGATACGCTCAATGCCGCCGAAGTTCGCCAAGAAATGCTTCGCATTTAAAAGGCCACCTTCGATTTTCTTTAAACTCGCCACAATTAAAGCCAAGCGCGTGTTCTAACTTAATCTGTAAAAAAACAAACGTGTTCTAACTTAATCTGTAAAAAAACAAACACCTCGCCTTATTTTAAAGATCGAAATTAGAAAGCCAGCAAGGTGGCCAAATTGACGTTAACGCCCAACCATGTAAATGAGTGAGCATGATGCTATATAGTTGCCATTTTCATGACTTTCAGGTCTTAAGTATCTCCTCTTGTGTTCATGAACCAACAAATCGACAGAAAAAAACAGACGAAAATTGCTTTAAAGTTGAAACATGGGCATGTGCACGCTTGTACGCGTCGTTGTGTTCCTAGCGAACGCTTATTATCCGAAAACTTTAAGATATTGTCACGTGGGTGTGACATCGACGAAGGCAGCAGGCGACGTGTCCAAGATGAAACTGTTTATTTGGCCGAACTTGTGGCCGGTAAACGGAAAGTAAGATTACAGCAATACACGCTGGCACTGATAGCGGCGAACAGAGCGTCGACCGTCGATCAACTAAACATTGTTGGAACGCGCCGGCTTTTATAAATCACGCGTCGAACATTCTAGCCCTATCATTAGTCGTCGCGCAAGCTCTGGAATAAGCTTGAGTGTTACCGTCTTGCGTGCAATCTTAACAAAACGATCTACTACAAACGAGAAGCTTCTGGAACAATAAGGCGCGGTCTGCGTCGAGTACTGCTGATAGTCTTTGTGGCGGAAACTGAATACAGTAAAGGAAACGCGCGTGTTAATATGAACTGTAGTCGGGTTTCTGAGTGCAACTGTTAATTCCGCCCAAATGAACACCGGGTGCGAGACAGGCATTAAAGCAACGACTGGGTCCACGCAGTAATTGGCAAAGAGACGGCCCCCCTGGATCTCCACCTTCCTGCCCCTCGTGTGGGACATCCGACAATGATGTTTCCTTTTCGCCGCCATATTGGAAACGTGCAATCTTTGTTGAGTGAAAAGGTTTAGCTGCTCAAGAACAGTTTAATAAGGCGCAACATTTTTTCGCACACAGACGCATGTGTAGATTTTCCAGCGATTTCTTTGCAGGAGCTGAGCAAATTTGAAGAGGATGTTCTCGCTGTATCTGGGCATAAGCTGTCAATCCCCTGTAGCGTGTACCTCGGTCCGTGGTGTACGGTTATGTACCGCACGTGTTGGAAAGGGTTTGACGACGTACGCGACAGGATTTTCACGTTACTCATGTCATGGGCAGACAGTGAGTCCTATTCGTGAAATCCTGTTAGCCTCCCATGTCAATTTTGATCCACGACCATGTTAGGAAGGCGGTCAAGAGAGCACCCAGATGTAGGTGGCTAGCTAGCTAGCTAGCTAGCTAGATAGATAGATAGATAGATAGATAGATAGATAGATAGATAGATAGATAGATAGATAGATAGATAGATAGATAGATAGATAGATAGATAGATAGATAGATAGATAGAAACGCCTAACGTGCACTTCCTCCATTAATCAAATGCTTCGCATTTAAAATAGAAGAAAGAAAAAAGTGAAGATAAACAAGGAAGGCCACCCAGCCCCGCTAGTCCTTCAGGCTTGACCACCACTAGTACGAAGCTGCCATACTTTTTTAATGCATAGGATTATGGCTACGCATGTTTTCTTGACGATAATGGCAACCAAGAATACCTGGCATGCAGGGCACTGTTTAGTTCCCACCTTTAACACTGAAAGCCGGGTACCAATGGCAGGCCTTTGCGAAAAGTGTGTCATCGTTTCATTTTCATTGTTGCATCCATTGCGTAACTTCTCTTTCGGACCCGATCACTGAGGGAAATTGGGGGAAGGGGCACTGCAATCAAACTTGGCCTCCTCTAGTGGAGAGCGCCGCGCAGCATGTGCTCGTAAAACACTATGCTTCGATCACTAAGCAGTCGTTCAGTGTTTCGAGGGTGTTTTAACAACCCTGACTCCGTAGCATCCCGATAGTCAGTAATGGTTCCGTTGTGACGCACAACAGATGCAATCCGATAGCTCTGCACGCGCACGGAAGCGGAGGTGGCAGTGTTGTCGCGAAAAGAGACGCGCAGTGGATATTGCCAGTCACAATATTCTTGCCTATAGATGGCGCTACTCGTCAAATAGCAGTGACGCAGCTCGACGTAGCTTTGGCAGCCCATAAACAGGTAAAAAAACCGTTTCCCGCTCAACACAAAAAAATCCACGCATCTCCACGAAGTGAATGATGACGAGTGGGTGAAGCTAGGTCCTAAGGTCCATAATGTGTACGTTAAGTCGCCGACTAAGTATGAAGGGTTTGTGCTTCTAGGTGTTTTATATTGCTCTGTCACAATTGTGATTGATATTAGTCTATTGTTAAACCTTTTTTTGTGTCTCGCATCCACGAATCTCTTCCGTGACGGATGCGGACGACGAGGCTAGGCCCTAAAGAGCTTCGCCCCTAAAAAGAGCTTTTTATCAGCATCACTGTTTTTATATGCGAAGCAGCTTATGGCGGTGGCGTTGTCCGTCCCTCCTTTCTGCGTCCCGCGTCCCACACCCCCCACAGCGCATGCGCGTCCCCTCCCCCTCTCTCTCCTCTCCTACGCTCCCCCCTTTCTCTCCTCAAGGAATCCTCTACTCTACGGAGCGGCGCGCACGCCAGGTGGCAACGACAGCTGCATACTCCGCCCGGGGGGCGCCACGGTAGTTCTGCGGTATGAAAATGACGGAGCGCGCGCGCCTCATTCTCTCTCCTGTGCAGCGCCTCAATGAGCGCTCGGGCCGCTGCCGCGAAACGTGAGCGGCGACGTGGCCGATCCCGAACTTCGGGCTCGCGAAGCCGAAAGGAAACGTGAACGGCGGCAAGCTCCCGCTCAAGCTAACAATCTCCCCGCTGCTTCGAATCCACACATGGTTCCCTTTCGCGGGAGATGGTGTAATTTTTTTTCCTTTTTTCATGAGAGGGGGGCTACGAACTGTGGCCTACCGAGCACCATGGGAGAAACTGGCTCTCGTGGCGCAATAGGAGATATGGGAAATAGCCAGCGTCATCTAGTGGCTGCAAGCACAACTGCTGCTGCCATTTTGTGTTTGTCATGCGTGTTAGACGATGCGCACCGATTGCAGGCGCAGGCGGGCTAGCCTAGGTGTGTTTCAAGCGTTGCGTACGCGCGGGCGTAGTAAGTAACACGCCTCGCTGTCGTTGAGATGCCTGTACACTGCTGCGTCCCACTCTGCAATCAACGTGGAGTTCCTGGCAGCGATGGAAACAAGGTAAGCGTGCGTTGCTGATACATCATAGCAAAATAGCACTCCTAGCTGCACATGGCCGCGTCACTCAGTTGCGCTGCTTGTTGATCAGCATTTCTTGCGATTTAGTGTGATTATATTGGTGTTTATAATATTTGCCAACGTTACACCTTGATTCGGCGCGAGAGCTTTAAGTGCTTCTAATCGATTTTGATGTTTTTCTTCGTCGCCGTGGTAGTCGCTTCGCAGTCGCGCTGCCTGGCTTGAATCCCAGTTTCGGCTGTCACATTTTGACGGGGGTAAGATGCACCAACTTCAGTGTACCGTGCATTTTGTGCACACACGTCGTGGACCCTAGCTGGTCGAAGTTAATCCAGGGCCCCCCCTCTGCGGTGTGCTTCACGACGATCAATCAATCTATCAATCAATCAATATTTATTAGTAGTGTCAAAAAGTGTAGTACATTGCAGGTGAATATGCAGGAGGAGGTCCCAAGGTTACCAACCGCAGGCGGGACCTCCTATGTAATACAATGGAAAAAAAATAAATTACGAACAAGGAATAAGAGCGTTTTTTTAAGTGTTACAATTAACAAGGACATTACCGAATGTTCAGGTTAGCACTTACCGAATTATATACATACAGAGCAACTCCACGAAATTAACGAAATGCAGAAGTTATACATTGAATAAACACTTTTTAAAATTTTTCCCTTAAAAAAAGATGTGCATTACATTTTTCAAATCACGCGATAGCGAATTCCACAATGAAATTGATGGAAAAAAAATGCTCATTTTTCTATAATTAGTGCGAACTTTAGGTAACAAAAGGTTATTAGAGACCGCGTTCCGATGTCTTGGAACGTAACATTACAATATTCGACTTCGCAGTATTACAGGTGGCGGTTGTCAATATATTTTCGTTTAAATCTGCTATTTTTCGTGCGTGGTGTCATGCTCGCGCACCTGTGGCCTGCTGGCGCGATGTCTTACCGTTTGAGGCAGAGCAAGGTATGTGACCGGGCTAGAGCGACGCTTCGCCCAGTTCAAGCGAATGCCCAGCTGTGTGCGGAGCGATAAGCGACACGTGTCAAGTCACATTTTGGGATTCTGTACCTGTTGTGTCACAGTAGGACATAGCTATTCTTGAGGATCGCTCACCGAGGAGTGCACCTCAGTTGTGCTTACAGAATGGCTAAAAACATCTAAATAAAAAAAAACCGCCAGGCCTGCGCTGAACGCGCAGCACAGACACAGCGAAACCTGGTGGAGCGACTTTTCTATATCCTTTTTAAACACTCTTGGGGCAACTACTACAAGCACACTTGCATGATACACAGTACGCTATCAATCATAAAACTTTTTGTGTAGTGGGGAAGCAACCACTATGACATGATTCGTCATTTTTCGGAAAAGTGCGGTACCCACTAGACACTTTTAACGCATTATGCGCACTTCGTTGATGCTGCGGCTGATGACGATGAAGAATTATGCCTCAGGCTTTTGTAATGGGTTGAAGCACTGAACGACCCACTCGTTACGCAATTCGTATTCTGTGACGCCTGGTTGTTCACTTTACTGTTCTAAAACGCTTTATTACATATGTTAACGTGATTCCTTACCCGACATGAAGCCTGCATAGGGTCAGTTTGCTATGCAGTTCCAAGCACCGGCATCGCAGTGGTAGAGTGCTGGGCTGCCACGCAGAGGACCCGGGTTCGATTCCCAGTCGGTCATAGGCATTTTTTATTTATTTAGTTTTTTTTTCTTATTTCGCGCGATAGTGGCTAGGGACACCGGCGGCGGCGGACAACTACGGCGCAAAAAACGGCCCGAGTTGTGATCTCATAACAGCTTTCGCTGTAAAAAAATGCGAGCTCTACAGTTTACTGTTGTGTGTGCAGACTGCTTTACTTTAGGTACGTCCAAGCCAGTATCATATAGTCAGGTTTTATGTAGCTAACTATAACAAATAATCATTTGCATAGTTGGTCAGTCCGCAAGTATATCTGGTGAAACATGACTGATACAATGGCCAGACAGCCATACGAACCCAAGTGGAAGCAGATAAGCTTTTAACTTCACAAACAGCCCCGCCTCCTCATACTTAACATTTTTTTTTCCAGATGTCCTTCCATCGCTTTCCACGTGATCCTGCGATTTACAAGAAATGGATTATTGCCACAAGGAGGCAAGAAGGCACTGACTTTCACGTTACGAAGTCTACGAAAGTCTGCTCCAAGCACTTTAAGGAATGTGATTATATTCCTGGTGTGGCAAGTGCCTACAAGCCTCTGAGGGACACAGCGGTGCCATGAGTATTCAGGTTTGCTAAGGAGCTAAAAGTGCGAAAACCTCCAAAACAACGTGCACAACAGATGGCGAAGACAGCTGCAAAGAGACCACGCGAGGCCCTGTCTCGACAAGAACAAGACAACAGCACCAAGGATACTGGGCTGGAAGAGGCAGTTGTGTGTAGCGACAGCAGAATGGAGGCAGAGCAACAAGCATCAGTAGCACCAAACAGTGACATCGTGGTCACTGAAGGGGAAGTTCAGCGTCTGTTGCGAATCATTTCTCAGCAAAGGACCGAACAGGGTTGCCAGGTTTGGCTACTTTGCGCCAATCTGGCTACTTTTTTAGGCTGGTGGCGGCAGAAAGATCGTCTTGGATACTTGGCTCCTTCCTGGCTACTTTCGTGTGCTCTCCACTTGAGTAAACTTATCAATATCTGCTGAGGTCGCAGCTGCTGGTATTTGAGTATATGGTGGCAAAACATAGCAGTCAAAGTATGCTTGTAACTCCGAAAATTGAATTTGGCACTTTGATTACACAGATAATAACTTCAAAAAAAAAAGATGGCACAGCGGCCTAAGCAGGCGTAAAGGTCAGCGGTGGCGATCATTACATAACAATAAAAAGTGCGCGTTTATAACTTGCCACTCGTGTAGGCCTGACGGACACAAAAACAAAATCATTATGGATGTACCTGGATGAGGCACGGTGGGAACAGTTGCATGGGGCCTCTTTTTGCAGATCAACAATTGCTGGACGCGGCTTTGAGCCACAATCGGAAGTGAACTTCAATCGAAAGCGCTCCGCATCGAGGGTGCTCTGCACTCATTGACATTAAAAATCGGGTATCCGACATTTCAATAGAGCACTGAAAAACGAGTAAGCAAGAGGCAAAGGCGGCAACAGAAGCACTGACCAACAGCAGTTGTTAGTCAGCGCTTTGTTGCTGCCTGCAGTTCTTTGTGTTCTTGTTTTTTAGTGCTCTCTTTTGAATATCGTACCAAGTCGCCCACCAATCAATCCTTCTGGATATTTGACGAACTGCTTGTATAATATTTTGGCTTAGGTACGAACTGCAACTCTGGATTAGTCGTCACGGAAGAAATAATTGTGAAAATTGCTGCAGTGTTATCGTTCAGTGCCTGCAGCTATGATTTTGAGCACACTCATCATGCCGTGGATGGATTTTTATTGTCGCAACTTCTAGTAAATTCAAGCAAAATCTTGTGAGACTTGGGGAAAGAGTAATTTTTTTCATCAGCGCAAACACTACGTCTTCATGCATAAAATGCTTGCTAAAATGAACGATTTATGCTGGAATCTCTGGAATTATGATTTTGATGTGTTCATGCTGCACATCTTTTTATTTCCGCCGAAAGGTTTTTGCATTTAGCCATTTAAATCAAAATGTAGAAGCAGTTTTCCCACATGCATGGCTACTTCTAGCTACTTTTACGGCCCTTGGCTCAGGTTGGCTAATTTTTGGTTTGTTTTTCCAATTTTCTGGCTATTTTTTTATTTTTTTGTCCTGGCAACCCTGGGACCGAACTGCAAAAAGCTGCTCGTTTTTTCTGGCTTCGCGTCAATACACGCTACCAATGCCGGCATACGTGTGGCTGCATTCGTCACGTCCTTGACCAACACAAGATGGCGGAATTTCAGGGTGGCTAGACCACGGAGCAATTTTGTATATCTCCTATTCCGGCTCATCTGGAGAATATACCAGCTGACATTCCCGTGATACACTTACGTAAATACACTTAAGCACATCACGCAGCTTGCCGATGCAGGAGCTACGTAGCTCAACTTACCGAGTACTGCCAAGGACCAGAATGCACTGCTGCAGCGGTGGTTCAATGCCACTCGCGGCGAGTTTGCTGTATATAAAAAATTGAGAAGCCCTTCACCTATCGAGGAAATGGGGGGCTTTCTTTCTTTCTTCCTTTCTTTCTTTCTTTCTTTCGCATTGAGAAGTGCTCCCTGGTAACATAAGTGGTCTGTCTTATTATAGGTATTGGACGTCCGCGGAACGCTGTTGTCGGGCCACGGTGCAAGAAATACTTTTGCACCGTGTTTCGGACTGAATCGGCGTCACTCCTTTGGTGTTCTTTCCAGTGTTCTCCAGCCTGTACAACTGCCCAATGAAACAACCATCACGCGATCTTGGAAACGTGGATTAGGAATTCAGTTTTCACGAAGTTGGAATTTTCCTGAAATGTGTACTACCTGACATCGACCTGACGCTTAGTCCAGGAGATCGCTATTAGTAGGACAACACGAAATATTTTACTGAAGCGCCCATAGCGTGTGTACCTGCTGAATTTCCTTGCGCGAACTTTACAAATAAAAATTACACCATCTCCCGCTAAAGGGAACCATGTGTAGATGTGAAGCAGCGGGCGCTAACGCTTACACTGGCGGTGGTGTTGACGCTGGCGCTATCGCAGCGTTGCGCAGGAGAGAAAACTGAGGAGGCGCAAAGCACGCAGTGGTGGAGCGGTGTTTCCTACTGGAACATGCCAATCGCTGCTAATGGGCAATGAGAGACAGAAGACTCCGACTGGACACAGAGACCCGCAGTCGGCTTTCAGTTAACGCGCACGCTGCGAATTTTTATTGTTCAACAACGCACAGGAGAAATCTCCGACCGGCACCACCTTGGAGGTCAAGATCCATTGCCATATATACGGGATGTACAGTGAACGGTTGTGCAGCGCGAGCAGTCGGCTTTTTTCAACCAAGAAACTCGCTAGCAGACGCTGCCTGCGTCGGCGTCGCGAGGGGGGTAGCGTAGGAGAGGAGAGAGAGGGGGGGACGCGCATGCGCAGTGGGGGGTGTGGACGCTGTGGGCAGGGATGCCTAGAGGAGAGAGGGGGAGCGTATTAGAGGAGAGAGAGGGGGGGACGCGCATGCGCAGTGGGGAGCGCGGGGAGGGATGCCTAGAGGAGAGAGGGGGGAGCGTAGGAGGGGGAGAGAGGAGGGGAGGCGCATGCGCAGTGAGGGAGTGGTTGCCGCGTAGAGGGTTGCCTAGAGGAGAGAGAGGGGGGAGGAGTTTTTTTTATTTTCATTTTTTTTTGAAAGGGTTTGCGCATGCGCAGTAAGTGAGGCCTCGACGCACACCACCACCACCACCACCACCGGATTAAGCTTCGCCATAAATGCTTCACATCTAAAAGGTAACTGGAGACAGTGAAGGGAACACGTACAAAACGCATGAGCGCAAACTAACAACTGTTTAATGCGAAAGAAGGCATGGAATATAAACAGTGATCCACGCATGCGCATAGCTGCCCTAGCTACGGACGCCCCCCTGCCCTCTTTTATCATCTCAATCTCCATTTTGCTGAGCGCTATTGAAGGCTCGCTTACACATGCGCCCTTAGCTGCCGTTCGGATAGTGAATGCTTCAACTACCTCGCTTTTCTTCTGCTTGCCCGACCTATGCACAATTTGAGTTCTTTCAAACACAGGACTGCACGGGCGCCTGCTGCAGTGCGTCGCCAGATGTCCCGGAGCTTGCAGGAGGCCGCAGTTCTATCAGTGTTACCGCAGCCTCCCGTTGATGCACCTTCCCTTATCGGAGAAAGCTTATCGGTTTATGCGCAAAAGTCAACGGAGACCACGACAGGGACCAGGATGCAGTGTGCTCGACCAGACACGCCAACAGGTTCGTTGACTGCGCGAAGAACGTTGTATACAAGATCGCACTGTCCTGCGGAGCTCATTACGTAGGGCGGTCGGGAAGGTGCATCGACGAGAGGCTGCGGGAACACAGATACAACTGCGGCCTCCTGCAAGCTCCGGGACATCTGGCGACGCACTGCAGCAGGTGTTAAAAACGCCAGAGACTGACGCAGACACAGAGGGCCCATTCGAACCTCATCGTCGTCTTCTTCTCTACGAGCCCCCCATCCTTTATTAAATCGCTTCTTTTTCTACAGCGGGTGGTGGTGGTGGTGGTCAAAACATTTATTAACCATTAAATGGTTATAGAGAGGTGAGGTGATTGGGGGTACTAGGTGGAGCCCCTATTCCAGAGCGCCATTGGCAAGCAACGCCGCCCGCGTCCGTTGAACCAGGGCCTTTTGGGCCTTGAGGTCCTGACAGCTGAGCAGGGCCGCCTCCCAGTCCTCTCTCGTGCGGTTGGGGTTGGGGGAGATAGATGCGTTTAATAGGCACGCCCAGACTATGTGGAAGGTGTCAGCCACCTCTCCACAGAACTGGCACGTGCCATCAAAGGAAGGATTGAAATGTTGTAGCACCGCCGGGCACAGTACAGTGTTCGTAAAACGTTTTATAAGGAGGCGCTTGTCAGCGCGATTCAGTCCCTTACAAGGGTCCGGATAGCGCCGGTGCTCCTCCTTGTAGTAATTGGTGATGTCTTTGAATGAAAGGGCCGAATTGTCTGATTGGGAGTAGGCTTCCAAAGACAGGGACATAGCCCGGGAAGAGAGTGCGCGGGCGGCCTGATCGGCCTGTTCGTTTCCCTGGAGTCCCTGGTGACCGGGGGCCCAAACCAGATTACGCGGAGTTGGATCTACGTATCGGCAGCTAGGTTCCAGTACGCGCTGAGCAAGTGGGGGGAGCCCACCCTAGCCCATAGTTCCGACAGGCCCCCTCGCGAGTCGGTGATGATGTGTTTCGATGAGGGATAGGTGAGAGCCAGAGCGATGGCAATTTCCTCCGCGTGTGTTGCGCTGTAAGCTTTGAAAGTGAGTCCGTTTACTACGTTTGTGTCGTGTACGACAGCGGCCGTATACCACCCCCCGTGGTGTGGGCCGGCAACGTCCACGTAGCACACATGTTGTTGTTGACCAAAGTGTCGCTGCAACGCTTCCGCACGCGCCTGGCGGCGACCGCTGTGGTCTTCTCTGGACATGTTGCGGGGAAGTGGTCGGACCCGGAGGGCGCGTCTCCAAGGCTCTGGCACTCTCACCCTTTCCTCAATGTGGTAGTCATGTTTGATGTGTAGCCGGTCCAAGAGGCGGCGACCGGAATGGGTCTGTGAAAGACGCGTGTATTGGCTCACGAGGTGGGCTTCTCGAAGTTCCCGGTAGGTGTTTACCACGCCTAGGGCCAGAAGTCTCTGGTTGGACGTGGTGATAGGGAGGTCGAGAGCCCGCTTGATAACTTTTCGGTGGATGACCTCGAGTTGGTCATCATCGTGTTTGCGCAGGTGCAAGTAGGGAGTCGAGTAGAGAATTCTACTCGTTACGAAAGCATGGGCAAGCCGCAGTGCATCCTTGCTTCGTAATCCGCCCCCCCTTGTTGGAGACCCGGCGGACCATACGGCCCACCTGGTGCCCGTGCAGTCCTGTGTTTGAAGGAACTCAAATTGTGCATAGGTCGGGCAAGCAGAAGAAAAGATAGGTAGTCGAAGCATTCACTATCCGAACGGCAGCAGAGGGCGCATGTGTAAGCGAGCCTTCAATAGCGCACAGCAAAATGGAGATTGAGATGATAAAAGAGGGCAGGGGGGCGTCCGTAGCTAGGGCGGCTATGCGCATGCGTGGGTCACTGTTTATATTCCATGCCTTTTTTCGCATTAAACAGTTAGTTTGCGCTCATGTGTTTTGTACGTGTTTCCTTCACTGTCTCCAGTTGCCTTTTTGTAAAGTTCGCGCAAGGAAATTCACCATGTTTAAGGAACTAGCCCAATGTGAAGTTTTTCTTAAGTACATTTCAAGTTCATCGGGCTTATATGTGAATCATTTACCACCTCTCCCTCGTGTATGTGCATTCATTCACTACATCGCTGAAGCAAGCTGCAGAGCCAGAACCATGACGTACGCCCTCAACAAAGGTGTAGCGCCGGAGACGGTAGGAGGATTCTTTGCAAGACTTTCGCCGACCGAGGCCGTCAGTTGAAGATTATGCAAAATGCTCGGAGTTGAGGCATGGCGAGAGATAAGGTTTTTCAAGCTGAACATTAAGGCCACTTGAGCAAATTGCCTGATTCCGGAACAATCGGCAGTGACCTACAAGTTTTTCTTGACTTCCCACACAAAAAAGGTGAGACGTTGTTGTGTGGCAACTTCAAGTTCTTACCAAAGAAGCAGACATATCAAGCAAAACAGGTTCAAAACGCCGTAAACATGACGGGGCACGATCTGCCAGCCCATGTTGAAGCCTTCCTAAAAAAGGGGCCAAAGTTCGCCTTGGAACCAAGGCCTGACCCGGTGGACTTGGTCACTGTTGCTCACGAGCTGAGCAACAAGGTTCCCGAGAAAAAACAAAGAAAAAATGCGTGGGAGACGCAATTGAATGTGCGAAGGTAGCACTGGGAAAACTGAAGGGCAACCGATGGCAGGAAAACAAAAGCGAACCATTGAATGGTTGAAGTCAGAGAAGCACAAATTGCTGGCAGCAGACAAATCAGGGGAGTTCGTCGTCATGAATCAAGAGGATTACAACATCAGAGCCGAAGAAGCCATGAGAAAAAACTTTAAAAGTATGCCTGACTTCACGGAAAAAAAGCTCTCAAAAGAAAAAAATTACGCCATCTCAAGCTAAAGAAAACCATGCGTAGATGTGAAGCAGCGGGCGCTAACGCTTACACTGGCGGCGGCGTTGACGCTGGCGCTCATCGCAGCGTTGCGCAGGAGAGAAAACTGGGGAGGCGCAAAGCAGGCAGTGATGGAGCAGTGTTTCCTACTGGAACATGCCAATCGCTGCTAATGGGCACTAAGAGAGAGAAGACTCCGACTGGACACAGAGACCCGCACTCCGCTTTTTTAGTTAACGCGCACGCTGCGAATTTTTATTTTTGAACAACGCACAGGAGAAATCTCCCACCGGCACCACCTTGGAGGTCAAGATCCATTGCCATATATACGGGGTGGCCAGTGAACGGTTGTGCAGCGCAAGCAGTCCGTTTTTTCAACCAAGAAACTCGCTAGCAGACGCTGCCTGCGTCGGCGTCGCGAGGCGAGAGAGGGGGAGCGTAGGAGAGGAGAGAGAGGGGGACGCGCATGCGCAGTGGGAGTGTAGACGCCGCGGGCAGGGATGCCTAGAGGAGAGAGGGGGAGTGTAAGAGGGGGAGAGAGAAGAGGGGTGGCGCATGCGCAGTGAGGGTGTGGTTGCCGCGGGGAGGGATGCCTAGAGGAGAGAGGGGGAGAGGAGGTTTTTTTTTATTTTTAAAGGGTTTGCGCATGCGCACTAAGGGTGGGCACGCGGCACACCACCACCACCACCACCGGAGTAAGCTTCGCCATAAGATGCTTCACATCTAAAAGCATGACTGCCAAGTTTTGTGAGGAAGCAGCCCTCCAGAAAACAGCAAATGAAGTCAGGGCAAGCAAGGCGTCCACGCTAAGTCATTTATTCACTGCAAAAACCCATAAGACTGGTTCCCCTATTAGGGTGATTGTGGAGGATGCGGGCACATGGCAGAAGGTGCTCGCAGTGTACCTCCAAGAGCACTTGGTAAAACTCGACGTGCAAGACCCGTTCTTGATTCGCAACTCGGAAGAAGTTGTGCGTTTTCTAAAAGAGTGCGACCCGATATGTGCGTTCTCGGTGGATGTTACTGACATGTTCTACAGCATTCCACAGGTAGTCGCAGTCGAGGCGGTTGAGGAGGCAATCGAAGGATTCGGCGTGACGAGGTTCCAAAACGAGTGTGGCACGTCTCTGCGACACTTCGTCAACCTACTTCGGATGTACCTGCAGTCACTGTTTGTTGGTTTCGGTGGGAAGACGCTTCTCCAACAAGACGAAATCTGCATCGGATCAAGAATCGCTCCTGTACTGTGACCTGTTCATGGCAAGAGGAAACAGAAAATTAGAGGCCTCTTTGCTGTAATTTGGTGTGATAAAATGTGTGAGGTACGTCGATGATTTTCTCGTGTGCCTTCCCTATGGGCTGGTGTCTGAGAAGAAAAGAGACGACGTGCTACGCTTGTTTAAAAGAGAGCGCGAAGGGCTGTAGTTCACGTCCGAACTTCCGGAGCACGGGAGATTACTGTATCTCGATTTGAGCATCACCATGGAAGGCAAACACACGTGCTGGGTGTACAAGACTAGATGTGAAAAACAGATTTTGCCGCTCGATTCCGGGCACTCAAAGATTTTAAAAAAGAGCATAGCCACAGCATGCCTTTTGGAAGCGACTAAAAAATTATGCGAGCACTCTCATCGAAGCGGGAGTGAACATGCAAGTGAAGCGCCTTGAAACGAGTGGGTACCCACGTCATTTATTGATTTCAATAATGACGTCATTTCTGCTACGGTATGCAAAATAGCAACTTCCAAAAGATGACAGAAGGGCACCTTTTATAACAATACCGTACACGCATACGGTGGCACACCGAATGAAGAAGGTTGGGGCAAGCTACGGTGTGAGGACGGTCTTCATTGCGCCGAGAAAGCCTATCGGTTTATGCGCAAAAGTGAAGGGAGACCACGACAGGGACCAGGATGCAGTGTGCTCGACCAGACACGCCAACAGGTTCGTTGACTGCGCGAAGAACGTTGTATACAAGATCCCACCTGCCCTGCGGAGCTCATTACGTAGGGCAGACAGGAAGGTGCATCAACAAGAGGCTGCGGGAACACAGATACAACTGCGGCCTCCTGCAAGCTCCGGGACATCTGGCGACGCACGGCAGCAGGTGCCCGTGCAGTCCTGTATTTGAAGGAACTAAAATTGTGCATAGGTCGGGCAAGCAGAAGAAAAGAGAGGTAGTCGAAACATTCACTATCCGAACGGCAGCAGAGGGCGCATGTGTAAGCGAGCCTTCAATAGCGCTCAGCAAAATGGAGATTGAGATGATAAAAGAGGGCAGGGGGCGTCCTTAGCTAGGGCAGCTATGCGCATGCGTAAGTCACTGTTTACTTTCCATGCCCTTTTTCGCATTAAACAGTTGTTAGTTTGCGCTCATGTGTTTTGTACGTGTTCCCTTCACTGTCTCCAGTTACCTTTTTGTAAAGTTCGCGCAAGGAAATTCAGCCTGTTTAACCAACTAGCCCCATGTCAAGTTTTTCGTGTGTACCTGCTTGCCAGTCGTGTCTTTTAAGGCGAAAGCCTTTAAAGGAGTCCTGACACAAAAATTTTCGCCCCGCGTTTTTTTGCTGCAATGTGTTGCTGGGGGCCTGTTAGTCATAACACGGCACATCGTTTGCTGCAGCGCGCGACAGATAATTAGTTACAAGCTCCTCATTACCGACACAGCCGCAGTTTCGGTTTGACAGAGCTCCAAAAACGACAAGCCGCCGGGTGCAACTATCACCACCTAGCGAGTGAAACGCTCGGTCACGGAGCACACAGAACAGTGACGCACTTCCGCGCGGTCTGCATCGTCTGCTTGCATTCGCTTGTCACCCATGCTGCGTGATGTCGTCGCCGTTATCGTCCTCGCTGTCGTCGTCGGGCTCATCGTCGTCTGATGGCGACAATTTTCTTGCGACGGGGATGGAAGGAATTTACGACGGGGCGAATCACTTCAGGTTTGACCCGCTGGCGAGGAGTGCTTCGTCGGGAAGCGGCAACGATACCAGCGACGACGACCACGATGAACCTCGCGTCGGCAATGTACTATGGTAAGACCCGACACATTCGTGCACAAATGTTCTGCAGGGCAATTCATTCAGCCAAAGTACGTTCGCTTTTTCTACGTTCAATATCCGATTGAATCACTTGATAACATTGTGATGCCCTTCAAGTTGTTGGTGCCGAAGAAAGCTAGGTAACACCAGAGCACCAGACGTGAGTGATGCACAGGGTGGAGTCGGAAGACCCATGTACGCCAAGTCCGGCGCCTGTGTGGTAAAGCAATGCGCCTCGAAATGGAGCCCGCAAACGGGACTGTTCTGCACGGGGGGACCAATCCTGATACTCCTGACGTCGACAAGCGCACACGAACTCGATCCACTTCTGCCGCCGAGGTTCGTCGCGGGGAAACGTATGCAGCGATACGCCTGATCCCGACTTCGACGTGCAGAAGGAGACGGCACAGAAGGATTTCGGCACTGTGGCCTGTCACTGCAGCCCAGGCAGCACAGGGAAATCAAGAAGTCCTTGGGAGCAGGAAACGGGAAAGCTGTAGTGTCATCAAACACAAAACTTTCAACGCGTGCGCCGCGGCAGCGCCTCCTCTTGGCCGCGGCCACACACTCGCGAGCAGCCGCCGAGCAGTCACCAACAGCGCAGTGGCGAGCGCGCCAAAGCAGAAATGGCGGCTACGACGTCATCATAACCTGTTGTATCGGGAAGTAGGGGGGTCACCTCGGGTCACCTCCGAGGGTGTCAATGCCGCCAGGTGCGGCCTAGAATGCTGGATCGCGCACGCGAACTTCAAAATTCATATAAAATACCTTCCAAGCTTTATTCGCTGTCGATATTTTGCAGATGGTACACGCATGTACACGGGAATCGATCCAGCAGGCTATCTCGGCCGCGAAATTTTGTGTCAATACCCCTTTAATGTCTCATGCTCACGTCCGTCCGGTGTCCGTCCGTCCGGCGTCCGTCCGTTCGTCCGCCCGTCCGACTGACCGTCCGTCCATCCGTCCGGTGTCCGTCCGACTGTCCGTCCGTCCGTACGTCCGACTGTCCGTCCGTCCGTACGTCCGACTGTCCGTCCGTCCGTCCCTCCATCTGTCTGTCCTTCCGTCCGGTGTCCGTCCATCCGTCCGTCTGTCCGTCCGTCTGTCTGTCCGTCCGTCCGTCTCTCCGTCTGTCCGTCCGTCCGTCTGTCCGAGCTATGGCACGGAGCCAGGCGGCCGCCGGGATGCGCAAACGGACGCCGGTCGCGTCGGACTCTACCGCGCTCGCGCTTTGCTTGCGTAGCGTCGCTGTGCCCAGCGTTTGCAATCATTCTGACCGACGCCATCTCAGTGGACACAGTCGTTCATGGAATGCACTTTCGATTTTACAAAGGGTCCGTGAATTTAAGCACTGGAACGCGGACAGCGTTTGCACTAGGCGCAAAGCGCGAGAAAACACAACGCATGCGAACGGAGGAGATTGGTCTCGCGTCTCGCTGCGATTCGCGGTAAAAAATTAAAAATGAAAACACGCACACATTCTGTTTGTGTGTTATCCCACTGAGAGTGTAAAAGATAAAAGACATGGCATAGTCAGTAGAATGGCCACACGCTTTCGCGCAACACTTTTGGAATGTACAAAGTGTCCTTCAATTTTTTTGTTGCACTCGTATGGACACTTCAGTTTACATTGGGCAAGTGTGGACGCGTAGCCTCGTAGTCAAGGCAGTCCCCCTTGGGACCTGGGGGGCTGGCTTCAAACCCCAGCACCGACAGATAAAATATTTTGTTTAATTTATTATTTATTTGGTGCGCGCCAGCTGTGGATGAGGAGAGATTTCGGGTGAACGCGCCACGTGGTTTTTCCGCGGCGGTAGGCTTTTTTTAAACGCCATCATAGCGTCAGAGGTCAGTCAGTTCAAGCATCGCTTGAAAACCCGCGGGTCCCCCACGCTGTTTCCTAAGATGACTCGGAGGCGAAAGCTATCCGGTAGCTGTTTTACCATCATAATGGTCGTCATCGACGCCGGAGATTCAGAGATCACATGAGTAGCTGCTCACTTTGTTAGAGATCTGGCTGATGACGATGATGATGATTAGTTATAGCCGAAACCTCTGTAATGAGTTAGCAGTATTAAACCGTTCACTCTTTATGCGCTTCACATGGTGTGATGTGATGCCTCGTGCGATTCTACGCTTCTGCTACGCCATACGTGACTCTTTCCCCTGCCATCGCGACTGTATAAGTTCCAAAGCGGTTAGAAGAACCTGTGCGGCTTTGCGGTGCGACACTTGGCTGTCCACGCAGATAATTCCACCTTAAACCGCTGTTCTTATTAAACTGTCCGCCTCGGTGGAACAGTGGCTACGGTGCTCGGCTGCTGACCCGAAGGTCGCGGGTTCGATCCCGGCCGCGGCGGTCGCATTTCGATGGAGGCGAAATGGTAGAGGCCCGTGTACTGTGCGATGTCAGTGCACGTTAAAGAACACCAGATGGTCAAAATTTCCGGAGCCCTCCACTACGGCGTCTCTCATAATCGTATCGTGGTTTTGGGACGTAAAACCCCAGATATTATTATTATTATTATTAAACTCACTAAGGTCACGTGAGTCTTTGCGCCGCACGCCGCGTTTTTCAAGGCAAGCACATTCCAAGGATTTGGCGACAACTGTACGTTGCGTCATCTCTCAGCGGCAGCAGCTGCATCCTGCCATAACTTAATGGGAAGTAGGCGGGAAAAAATCATATCTGACGAAAAAAAGGTAGCTATAAAATGACTCCCGGATATATGCAGCCGAGACAGGCTGGTAAAATAACAGTATCGCACTACAAATCGTGAAGCTTCCCAGGACAATCGAACGTCGCCCGTTGGAAACACATGGCACCCCATTGCAATATATATATATATATATATATATATATATATATATATATATATATATATATATTGCTAAGGTGTTTAATAGCCGGCACTCAGCGATAATGCGTCAGCGGCAGCCACGGCCAGGCACGGACTCTCAGCGCGAGCGGCGTCCTTTTTGCAGATGACCCACTAGAAGGCTCTCGAGAGTGCAACCCATTTGTAGGTTCCAATGCATCGCTACAATTACCCCGGGGACGAAAAAGGAGCCGCCGGGGCGACCTAACAGCTTGTCACTATGAGTGGATCATAGTAGGTCTTCAGGCGCTCCACGTTGACAATGTCGCGCCCTCGACGGCGCATGTCCGAAGATTGTTCGATGGGTTCGATCAGGTAGTTGACCGGAGATGTGCGCTCGATGACACGGTAGGGGCCTTCGTAATTCGGCAAAAAGTTTTGAAGAGAGGCCAGCTGCGGAGGTAGGGACCGAGAGCCATACGAGCGCTCCAGGGAGGAACGTGGGCTCAGAAGTGGCGGAACCATCACGAATACTCTTCTGCCGCTCTTGTTCATTCGTCGTGAAGGTCTTGGCGAGCTCGCGACACTCTTCAGCAAGCCTGGCTGTGTCAGAAATAGGGGCACACTCAGATGGGTCCGGCGTGTACGGGAGTATCGTGTCGATGGTGTGCGACGGGTGCCGTCCGTATAGTAAGAAGAATGGTGAAAAACCAGTAGTGCTCTGAGGGGCGGTATTGTAAGCGTAGCTGACGAAGGGCAGTATAGCATCCCAATTCGTGTGGTCGGCGGCGACGTACATCGAAAGCATGTCGCCGAGGGTGCGGTTAAAGCGTTCGGTGAGGCCATTCGTCTGCGGGTGGTAAGCAGCAGTTTTGCGGTGGACAGAATGGCACTCCGTGAGGATGGCTTCGACGACTTCCGACAGGAAGACACGGCCTCGATCGCTGAGAAGTTCCTGGGGTGGACCGTGACGCAGTATGAATCGGTGCAGCAGGAAGGAGGCAACATCGCGCGCAGTAGCCGCAGGGAGGGCGGCGGTTTCGGCGTATCGCGTCAGATGGTCTACGGCGACGATCGCCCAGCGGTTACCAGCCGACTTCAGAGGAAGTGGTCCATACAAATCGATACCCACGCGCCCAAACGGACGGTCAGGGCAAGGTAACGGTTGTAGACCTGCCGGCGACAGGTGCGTTGAAGTTTTGCGGCGCTGACAATCTATGCAGGAGCGAACGAATTTCTGCACGTAGCGGTACATCCCGCGCCAAAAGTACCGTTGGCGAATGCGGTGGTAAGTCTTCGATACCCCGGAGTGCGCACATTGCGGATCAGAGTGAAACGACTCGCATATGTCAGAGCGCAGACTGCGGGGTATGACTAGTAGCCACTGGCGGCCGTCACCGTTGTAATTGCGTCGGTGGAGGAGGTCGTCGCGAACGGCGAAATGGTGGGCTTGACGACGCAACGCGCGAGTGGGTGGTGTTGCCGATGGATCAGTCAGCAAGTCTATCAGTGAGGCAATCCATTGATCCTTGCGCTGTTCGGTAGCGATGGTATGAAGGTCGATGGAGGAAACGGCAAGGTGGGACGCTGAGCTGTGGGCATTGTCGTCAGGCAAGGGAGAGCGCGACAGGGAGTCGGCGTCAGCATGCTGGCGTCCGTTGCGGTACAGCACGCGGATGTCGTAGTCTTGCAGGCGAAGTGCCCAACGGGCGAGACGGCCTGAAGGATCCTTCAATGACGACAACCAGCACAGTGCGTGATGGTCGGTGACGACATCAAATGGGCGACCATACAAATAAGGTCGGAACTTCGTAAGGGCCCAGATGATTGCCACGCATTCTTTCTCCGTGACGGTGTAGTTGGTCTCGGCTTTTGTAAGCATACGGCTTGCATACGCCACGACATATTCTGGGAACCCTGGTTTGCGCTGCGCAAGGACAGCGCCGAGGCCATACCACTGGCGTCCGTATGTACCTCTGTAGGGGCCGTAGGGTCGTAGTGGCGCAGTATGGGAGGCGACGTCAACAAACGACGGAGCGTTGCAAAAGCTTCGTCGCACTTTGACGACCACGAATGGAGAGGCCCGTTACTTCCGAGGAGCTTCGTCAGCGGCGATATGATAGTCGCGAAGTTTCGAATGAAGCGCCGAAAGTAGGAACACAGTCCTACGAAACTGCGCAGTTCCTTGACGGACGTCGGCTTTGGGAACTCGGCCACGGCCCGAAGCTTGGCTGGATCGGGGAGAATTCCGTCCTTGGACACGACGTAGCCGAGTATTGTCAGCTGCCGTGCTGCAAATCGGCACTTCTTTAGGTTCAGTTGCAGACCGGCGTCACTCAAGCGCGTCAAAACATGCCGCAGGCGCTGAAGATGCGTGGCGAAGTCCGGAGCGAAAACGAAGACGTCGTCGAGGTAGCACAGGCACGTGTGCCATTTCAGGTTGCGCAGAACGGTATCCATCATGCGCTCAAAGGTGGCGGGCGCATTGCACAGCCCAAACGGCATGACGTTGAATTCGTACAAGCCGTCGGGCGTGACAAAGGCGGTCTTCTGCCGGGCGTCCTCAGCCATAGGTACTTGCCAGTACCCTGAGGGCACATCGAGGGATGAAAAGAATTCTGCTCCTTGCAGGCTGTCAATCGCGTCGTCTATTCGTGGTAGTGGATACACGTCCTTACGAGTGATCTTGTTGAGGCGTCGGTAGTCCACACAGAACCGCACAGAACCGTCCTTCTTCGCAACGAGAACAACAGGACACGCCCATGGGCTGTCCGAGGGCCGAATTACGTCGCGTCGGAGCATATCGTCTACTTGCTCATTAATTACCCGACGTTCGGCAGGCGACACGCGATATGGACGTTGCCGTAACGGTGGCTGGGCGCCAGTGTCGATGCGATGTGTAACAGCGGACGTGCGACCGAGAGAAGTTTGCCCGACATCGAAAGAAGATCGAAATTCTTGCAACAGGCCCAGAAGCTGGGAACGCTGGACCGACGTAAGGTTATCAGCGATGGAGTTACCAAATACATCAGCAGATGAAGGATCAGACGCGGAAACAGCACTGATGCTACGGGAACTGGGACAGTGCGAGTCATCGGGTACGTCCAGGACTTGTGCATCGTCGACGGGTTCCACTCTGCCGAGACATTCCCCTCGAACCAACGTAACAACGTACGGGAATGGGTTGGTCAAAAAAATAGCGGTGTTGCCCTGAGTTACTTGCACGGTCGCGAAAGGTACCAGCAACCCTTTCCTACTGCAAGCACGGTCAGGTGGCGAAAGGAGTGCAACTGTGTCGGAGAGACCGGCGCAGTAGACCGACACAGCCGTGGACGAGCTTGGAGGCACTGTCGTATCGTTTTTGACGAGGATCTTGCTCAGTGCCGAGGGACTGTCTACTGGCGTCAAATGGGAGAACGGCGAGAGTTCAATTTCGGCGGAGGCACAATGAATGACGGCGTCGTGGCGGGAGAGAAAGTCCCATCCCAGGATGACGTCGTGGGAGCATGCAGTAATGATGATGAATTTGACGACATATAGAACGTCCTGAATGACGACGCGAGCTGTGCACGCTGCTGTAGGATGAATACTGTGCGAACTTGCGGTACGGAGTGACATCCCAGAAAGTGGCGTCGTCACTTTTCGGAGTAAGCGGCAAAGTTTTGCGTCCATAACGGATACGGCAGCTCCAGTATCGATAAGGGCAGATGAGCGAACACCGTCCACAAACACGTCGATGACATTCGATGGATTCCTCTGAGGGCTTTCACAGTTCGATAGCGTCGCAGCCCTTGCCTCGTGGACTGCGACGACTAGTTTTCCTGCTCTTGAGCGGCCGAACTTGGCCGCATGGGTGACAGGGATCGACGTCGTGGAGACATGGGCCTACGAGGAGATGAAGCTGGGCGAGACGTCGGTGGCATAGACGGGGGTGAGTCGTGAAACGGACGGCTCAGCTGGACAGCGGCAGGCGACGGGACAGGAGGCGGTTGCACCCGAAAGCAATAACGCGCAACGTGACCGGCGTAACCGCATGCAAAGCAGATGGGCCGGTTGTCGGGTGTGCGCCATCGGTTCGCCGGGGTAGGTCGCGCCCATGTCGCAAGACCTGACGGACGGAACGGCGGCTGGAATGGCTGGACGGTGGGCTGAAGTCGAGGCCTAGGGACGACGTCAGCATACGTAGCCGGCACACCCGCTTCGGTGGACGGAGGTCGAGCGGCGGCTTCGGCGTATATCAGAGGTGCGGCCGCCGGAAGGACTTGAGGTGGTCTGGCGACAACGTGAGCGTAACTCGGGGGCGCAGGAGACGGAGGTTGTTGGTGGTACGCTGGCATGACCTCCGAAATTTCTTGCTCAATCGCTCGGCGGAGCGGAGGAAGAAGGGTGGTCGCCGATTGTTGAACGGCCGACGGGTGGGCAAAGGCCAGGAGAGAGAACTGCCGTGCGATTTCCTCACGGATGAACGCCTTGAGCTCTGGCAGCAACGCCGCCTGGTCAGAGGTGGCCACCAAGCCAGCAAGCTCTACATCTCGTGAAGGGGGAGCGACGGGTCATCGAGCGCCGCCGGCGGAGCTCCTCCCTAGCTCTGGCACAGCGTTATGACCTCGGCCACTGTGACAGGGTTTTTGGCGAGCAGCATGGTGAAGGCATCGTCGTCAATACCTTTCATGACGTGTCGGATCTTCTCAGACTCAGACATGGTTTCGTGGGCTTTCTTGCACAAGTCGAGGACATTTTCAATGTAACTGGTGAATGACTCACCGGCCTGCTGAGCACGTTCGCGTAAGCGCTGTTCGGCTTGCAGCTTACGAACGGCAGGGCGGCCAAAAACGTTGATGACAGCGGTCTTGAAATCGGACCAAGTAGCAAAATCGTATGCGTGGTTGTTATACCACAAGCTCGCTACTCCCGCAAGGTAGAAGACCAAGTTGGTCAACTTGCCGTCGTCGTCCCATTTGTTGGGGACGCTCACGCGCTCGTAAAGTGCGAGCCAGTCCTCCACGTCGGTGCCATCGGCGCCAGTGAAGATGGGTGGATCGCGGATGCGTGGTACACCGGGACAAGGGGGGCGGCACGGGGGGAGGCGTTTGCTTAGAAGCGTCTTGGGGCATGGTAGTTGGCAGGGTACGAGATCGAAGCTCCACAGGCATGGAATGGGAGCACAGCACCTCCACCAATTTGCTAAGGTGTTTATTAGCCGGCACTCAGCGATAATGCGTCAGCGGCAGCCACGGCCAGGCACGGACTCTCAGCGCGAGCGGCGTCCTTTTTGCAGATGACCCACTAGAAGGCTCTCGAGAGTGCAACCCATTTGTAGGTTCCAATGCATCGCTACAATATATATATATATATATATATATATATATATATATATATATATATATATATATATATATATTGTACCGGAGCACATCGGTGCGAGCTCTGTGCCAGCGTGGAAGAAGACGTTGACGTTCGTGTAGTTCGTGCTGGGTTTCTGCCTGAACCAGCTTCTTTGACTGGCACTGAGCTGAGATAAATAGCAAGTGTTCGTAGAACAACACGCTTGCTTCATTTGGTGGAGGTGCTGGGTAATTTCCTCCCGCGTCCTGGAGCTCCGCAGCCGTAAGCTACCATCTGATTCCACCATGACCGAGCGCGTCGATCTCTCGCAAGCCTCTTCCACGCCCCCGCCTGCCATGTGCTCTGGTTTTTTCGTCTGCGCGACCCTCCGGTCTACAGCGGCACTGAAGATCGTGATTTCGAGGACTGGCTGGCAGACTACGAACGTGCCAGCGCGATTAACAAGAGGGATGACCCTGCGAAGCTGACTCACGCCATCTTCTGCCTCACTGATTTGGCCAACCTATGGTTCATCAACCACCAAGCCGATATCCCCACCTGGTCGGTTTTCAAAGAGACCATCGCTTCGTTTTTCGGTCGCCCAGCTATGCGCAAACTCCGTGCTGAACACGGCCTGCGTGGACGATGTCAACAAAGCGGTGAGAGCTTCACGAGCTACATTGAAGAAGTGATCGGTCTCTGTCGGCGAGTGGATGGGAACATGAAGGAGGCCGACAGAATAAAACATATAATGAAAGGCATTGACGACGACGCTTTTCATATGCTTGTGGCTAAGAACCCACGACCGTAACCGAAGTGATTCAGCTCTGCCAAAGTTTCGACGAGCTGCGCAAGCAGCGAATTTCTACACGTCGCTCAAGTGCGCAAACAGCGGACCTTTCGGCTCTGGGGTCTGGCAGTACTGGTGCTGACTATACCGGATTGATGCCTGAGATTCAGCAATACATCCGCGAGGAAGTTGCTCGACAGCTTTCCCTTGTGGTCACCATTAAAGAGACCCCCCACTGCACTGGACCATTTGCTTCGCCGTGCTATCCAGACGCAAGTGGCCGAGGCTCTCCCACCACCAGTTTCGCCCGTACAAGTTGCTGCGCCTCTTACTTATGCAGAAGTCGTCACCCGATCTCGTGCCCAACCAGCGCCCCTTTCGTTCAGCCCAACCAACAACTACAGGTCACCACTTCCGGTACACCAGCCGAATGTACCCTTCTCGCCTCCTCGAGCAACCCTTGGCGCACTCCGGACAACAGATCAGTCTGCTACGCCTGCGGTATCCCGGGGCATGTTGCTCGCTATTGTCGCCGCCGTGGCCCATAATTTCGTGATACGCAGCACTCCGGCTACATTCCTCAACAACCAGAGCTCCGTGTTACACCTGACGTGCCTGACTCCCGCTCCCGTCGACCCCACTTCAGCTCAAGTCGCTCTCCTTCACCACGCCGCCGGTCTCTTTCCCCCATGCTTCGCCGTTCCAACCACGCCCAGGTGGAAAACTAACAGTCGCAGTTCCTGAGGCAAGAACTGCGCCACCGACGAAATCTTCAAGGCCTCATCTTTCGCCCCCAAACGAGATTGCAGTATTTGTAGACGGTTTCGTGAAGTGCTATGCCAGTGAAGTGCTATCAGTGAAGTGCTATGCCACAAATTGAACAAAGTGACGACTACGCTGTTTGACATTTCCCTGCGCACAGCGAGTTCGCAGCAGGTCCGACCTTCGGCCAAATGCACTGCTCGTGTTGTGATTCAAGGCGCACTTTACATAGTCGAATATGTCGTCCTTTCGCATGCATCTCATGATGTTATACTGGGATGGGACTTTCTTTCCGCTAATCATGCCGTTGTCGACTGCGCTCGCGCACAACTCGCCTTGTCTCCGTTCAGTACCACAACCGTGGATCTCCCTTGCTCGCCCGAAAAGGTGGTCGTCGCTGCTGTCGTCGTCATCTCTCCTTTCTCTGTCGCCATTGTCGCCATTTCCTGTCACTCTGTTCCTGATTCAACTGCCCTGTTTGTGCCGTCTGAAGGATTCGCACGTCGCCGGAACCTTGTCATGCCACTTGCCGTCATCACGCTTGCCGATGGTTACAGTGCCGTTTACGCGTGCAATCCGTTCCCTTTCCCTTCCACTTTATTGCATGGCGAACGCATCGGGCATCTTGACACTTACGATGCCATCTTCCCTTTCGATGCCACTTCCGATACGACGACGCTGATGCCTGTGGACGCTGTCACGTATGCCGCCGGACACTCGCTAGCTGACGAAGACGTTCTGTTGCGCAGCGTGGACAACGCGCTTACGCAAGATCAGCGCCATCAGGTCATTCAACTACTTGACCGTTTCCGCGCCTCATTCGACCACGGCCAACCTTCCTTGGGACGCACGTCAGTTCTTGCTTACCATATCGACACTGACCATCATGCTCCGCTGCGTCAGCGTCCCTACCGAGTTTCACAGGCTGAGCCCGACGTCATCACTCAACACGTCGAAGACATGCTGCAACGTGGCGTCATTCAGCAATCGCACAGTCCTTGGGCTTCCGCAGTGGTCCTGGTGAGGAAAAAGGACGGCTCAATAAGATTTTGCGTGGATTATCGGCGACTAAACAAGATTACACGCAAGGATGTTTATCCCCTGCCACGCATTGATGACGCCCTGGATTGCCTTCAAGGTGCGGGATTTTTCTCTTCGCTGGATTTGCGCTCTGGATATTGGCAAGTGCCGATGGCTGACCAAGACCGTCCAAAAACGGCGTTTATAACCCCTGACGGCTTATATGAATTTAATGTAATGCCATTCGGCCTTTGCAATGCGCCTGCGACATTTGAAAGGATGATGGACAGTATTCTTAGGGGACTTAAATGGCGCACCTGCCTTTGGTACTTGGACGACATAGTTATCTTTTCTGCCGATTTTGAGACCCATCTCTCCCGCCTTGAACAAGTACTCCAGTGCCTTACTTCAGCAGGCTTGCAATTAAACTTGAAGAAATGCCATTTTGGCGCACGCAAACTTACCATTCTGGGCCACGTCGTCTCAAAAGAAGGAAGTTCACCAGACCCTGCCAAACTGCGTGCCGTTGTCGAGTACCCCAAGCCTACCACCCTGAAGGAGCCGTAGCTTCGTAGGCTTGTGCTCCTATTTCCGGCGTTTCATCCGTAATTTCGCCTCTATTATCGCCCCCTTGACGCAGCGTCTTTTCCGGCAGCGCTGACCTCTCGGCCTGGAATTCCCATTGCGATGACTCCTTCACGACTTTGCGCCGGTTGCTCACATCTCCACCAGTACTCCGGCCCTTCGATCCCAATGCGCCTACGGAAATTCACACGGATGCCAGCGGCGTCGGTCTCGGTGCCATTCTCGCTCAACGTAAAGATGGCTGCGACGAGTACGTTGTCGCATATGCCAGCCGTACCCTAACGAAAGCCGAGTCAAACTATTCCGTAACGGAGAAGGAATGCTTGGCCATCATTTGGGCTATGGGGAAATTTCGTACTTATCTTTACGGACGCCAGTTTGATGTTGTGACGGACCACCATGCCTTATGCTGGCTATCGTCAATGAAAGACCCTACTGGCCGCCTCGCTCGTTGGGCTTTACGCCTTCAAGAATATGACATCCGTGTTATTTATCGCTCAGGACGCCGACATTCAGACGCTGATGCCCTATCGCGTTCTCCGCTGCCTCCCCTGACCCTGTCTGCTCACCAAGTGCCACCTGCGATTCGTCATCTTTGAGCATCACTGACATGCCGGCCGAGCAGCGCAAGGATCCCTGGATCGCTTCCCTGCTCGACGTCCTCTCTCGCCATCAGCCTGAATCCACTTCACGCTCCCTCCGTCGTCAAGCAAAACACTTTGCCGTGCGTGACGGCTTGCTCTATCGCCGAAATTACCTGATGGACGGCCGTAACTGGCTCCTTGTCATCCCCCGTCATTTGCGCTCGGACATATGTGTGCTGCCTTTCACGATGACCCCCAGTGCGGCCACGCCGGAGTATTCAAGACCTACTCCCGCCTTCGTCTAAGGTATTACTGGCGCGGCATGTATCGACACGTTCGCCAGTACGTTCGCTCGTGTACCGCGTGTCAACGCCGCAAGACTCCTCCTCACAGCACCGCTGGCCCTCTGCAAACCTTACCCTGTCCAGCCAGACCGTTCGACCGCGTCGGAATTGATCTTTACGGTCCTCTACCGAACACTCCTCAAGGGCACCGGTGGATCATTGTCGCTGTAGATCATCTTACACGCTACGCGGAAAACATCTGCGCTGTCAGCTACCACCGCGAAAGACGTTGCCAGCTTCTTTCTTAACCACCTTATTTTGAGACACGGCGCACCTCGTGAATTACTGAGCGACCGTGGCCGCGTGTTTCTCTCGAACGCCGTCGATGCGCTGCTAAAGGAATGTCGCATTATTCATCGCACAACCTCCCGGCATACCATCCTCAGACGAATGGCATGACGGAACGCTTGAATCGTACCTTGAAATATGCTTGCCAAGTACGCGTCTGACGATCACACTAACTGGGACCAGGTGCTCCCTTTCGTCACATACGCTTACAACTCTGCGCCACAAAGTACGACCGGCTTCTCTCCGTTCTTCCTTCTGTACGGACGGGAACCCTCGTGCTCCATGGATACCATTCTCCCCTACCGACCCGATGTTTCCGAAGCGACGCCTGTTTCCGAAGCAGCTGCTTATGCCGAAGAGTGTCGTCAGTTCGCTCGCTCGTTTACCGCGCAAGACCAATGGCGCCAAAAAACTCGCCACGACGCCTCTGCATCTAGTGCGCACTATTCCCCGGGAATGCTGGTTTGGCTCTGGGT